>OZ005662.1:39713803-39941086 GCA_963930645.1 Salticus scenicus
TTTATTTTTTTTAAAGTATACAAAAGAAATGATGCGGAATAAAAAAGCAATCATATTATAAAGAAATCAAATTTTGAGTTTACAGAGGAAGGAAAACGTGAGCGCCAAGAAATAGCTGAAAAACTAGCTCATTCGTCAATTTCAGACACCGGGAGTCAGGAAAAAAAATGTATATGTCTCCATTTTATTTTCAAAATCGTCTGACAGTAACCATTCCTTTTACATCTAGATGTCGCTGAAGGAGCACTACCGATTTCCGGTTTTGGACCCCGGAAGCTACAACTGAGGGAAAAACGACTGTTTTCCTTCCTCCCACATTTTTATTTTTTGTGTTCCCCAGTGATGCCACTTATTCACCATTTCTTTCATTATTATTTTCTTTTCTCCTCCGATTCTCGTCAAGAACTTAATTTCTTTTTTATTGCTGGCCACAATGCAGGGTCCGAATGTTCTTTCATCGGTTTCATCGTTATCATATTGGAGCGTTTTGATGGAGATGCTGAGTTTTATGATGTCAGGAAGTGAGTCTAATGTCCGTCTTAAAGAACACATACGTTCGATTAATGTTGCCTCAACGTCTTAGGTTTTTACATAAGATGCGAGTCAGGAAAAGCATCGGAACCTTTCTTTATTAAATGATTTTTGTATTATTTATTATGCAACTCGTATCATTGCATTCGCTGTTCTCTTTCTGTCTTGGTTATTTATTTATTTTTCTCTGATCTTGCAGATCATAAACACGCATATCTTTTCATAAATGGCGAATGAAAGCTTTAAATAATAATAATAATAATAATAATAACATTTGAATAAAAAAGACGCCCATTGCTTTAGAAAAGGGCAAAATTATAATATTCTTTCCACTATACAACTTTTACAGTGTACTAAAATAAAGAATTCTTCTGCATGCTATTTGTATTCAGGGCCCGCTTTACACTTTTGGACACGCCCTAGGCAACAGATTTCTGGTTGCTCCCTTAAATAGATACTACGCAAAAGCAGCTTACAGACTTCATATAGATTTCTCAGGTAATTTTTCTGTGACTCCGATACCTTCCTCTCTAGAAAAGACTAGAAAAAAGCTTTTTAGTTACATAAGTCTGCGAAATCGTTCTTTACTCTTTTTTTTTTTTTTTAACGCTGCGTTTGGTGTCTCTAACGTATTTTGTGATACGCTAAATTCAGAAATGATTGCATTTTCTTCCTATCACTTTAGGAAATTTCACAAAGTAATGATGAAGATCTGGTGGTGGTGAATTCACTTGGAGGCTATAAGAAATTCGAAACAATTTATGAATAAAATATATTAAAATAGGTTATTATTTACACATTATCTTTTTAATGTGTTTCTTTATATCAAAGCTCCTTTAGAGCGCTTTACCTCGTACACGGCTTGAGGGCCTTGTGTGTATTTGTGGGGAGGGGGGAGGGGGGAGGGGGAGAAGGTATTCTTTATGCAGCATCCAACAATAATTTGCTAACATATTAACATTCCATCGTCCCTGATACCTCCTCTACATTTATTTGAATGCCTTGATGAAATAGCTCCATAGATATAGTAATAAGACATAGATTCATCATTGGGGGGTTGGTTGGTTGGTTGAATGGCTTTTTTTGGCGCAAGGTCCAAAGTAGGACATGCTGCGCCAAACAAACAGGTAAAAGAAAAAGTATCTTCTGGATGGGGGGAAAAATGATTCCTTTTTACTCGGAGAAAAGTCCACAATATGGCCGTCTTTCTCCGAGAGAATACACGCAGATAATTTAGAAAATAAAATTTATGAATAATTTATGTACTGAAGGTGAATGAAAAACTGCAGACACAATTTCAAATTCATTTTTCTTTTTCTTTCTTTCTTTTTTTCTTTATATATTTATTAATTTAGTTAATGTTTAAAGTTAAATTCTTTTTATGTACTAAAACTAACGTTCTTTACCTACGCCGCTGCTATAACTATATTTAAAAGAATTTTGAAAATTCTATATTACTTACTAATATAAAATCTTAAAAAATATCAAACTTTGAAAAACGTATTCCATTAAAAATCAAACCAGTTTTTATTTCATAATAATAACAAAGCAACTCATTATAAAAATTATATTTTTCATAACTTTGTCAAATATAACTTACTTTTATGGTAACTTATTCATTTCTTTTCATAAGTTTATTAGAAGAATTAAAAGATGCAATACTTTAGCATTTTGAAAATTCATCAACATTCTATTCTATTCTATTACAATCACCGAGTTCAGTGGTTTCAATACCACTATATGGCTGATGCCAAAAAAATTTTTCGGCATCAAAATTTTTGCATGATAACAATGGTATGATAGGTCCATAGATATAGTAATAAGACATAGATTGATCATTGGGAGAAAAAAATGATTCCTTTTTACTCCCTATATAACTTACTATATGAATAGCTCTCATTGTTCTTCACTTGCATCACCCAGATTTTACGGGAAATAACTTAGATGGAAGTTGAAATGGTGGAACTGTAAGCTCAAACAATCCCGTTTTTTTTTTTTTTTTTGTCTAAACTGTACATAATAAAAACTTTTGAATTGTTTTTTCTTAATCAGCATAAAAAATACACTATCTTCAAGAAAAAAATTCCATTGTCGATCTCTGTTATAAGTTACTCTATCAAGACTTAACTTACACTAATAATATAAATAAATATAGATAATGATAATAGATTCGAATTTTTAATGAAAATTGAGTTGGGCAGGCATATTTATGAATGACAAACAAACAAACAAAAGTTACTGAACTAAACTTCTAGCTTTTCTATCTGACCGTGCTAAATATTCGACTGAAAAGTGCCTGAAAATTTCTGCCTATATTAGGCTGACCATAATTCGACGACAGCCCCCGAATCTCGAGTACAAACCTACATTCGTCTCCAAAAAATTACGACACATTTGGGGACGCCGGTTATAAAGTTATTAATGTTTCGTTATAGTAATTTATTATGTGTATAATAAATAAGCTGAAATAAGTTCTTTTAGGTGCTTTATACATAAAAATTACTAAAATTTTACAATTTAAGGTGATTTAATTATTTTTTTGTCCTCGAAATTCGAGGACACCGCCATCTTTGTCCTCAAATTCAATGAAAAAAAATATGGTCACTCTAGCCTATATAAACCCATTTTGTACATGTCATCGCAGGCATTGGCGCATCAAAAGCAGTTTTGCGGAAAGTTTAAGTCACGGAGTAATATTAATAGGAGTTGAAGGTCCAATGGGAGAAAGCTACGAAACTGTGATCTAAATTTTTGGTAAATATTGAGGGCGCCACTTGTCATTCCTCCCTTCTTCGGCGCGGATATACTGTTGTTTTCAATAGAATTTTGCTGAAGTACATTTAAATTTTTTTATTTTAAGCAATTTAATTTGTTTGTAAGTTCTTAAAACTGCATAATTCAGATGTTTCAAATAAATGCTTCGTTCCTAGTTGTAAAACAGGCTATGATAGTGATAAGAAAAACAAAAAAAAAAAGCCCTAGGAGAAAAATAAAGTCCGAGTTCGTGTTTTCTACACCTAAAGTAAGTTTATTTTTTTTCTTTACAAAATTTCATCCATTCTCCTTCCTCCCAATTGTCTGTTTTAGCTAGCTTCGGTTCATAAGAATCGTCATTTTTTAAAAGCTCTCTTTCAAAGTAAAATTAGTATAAAATGGCTCTTAAAAAAAACATGTTGTTTAGAATACTCTATTTAATGAAATTTGCTTTCAATCGAAATTTTTTCAGCTTGATATTATTTTTAAAAAAATAATTAAAACGAGACATTTCCCCATTGAATAACATTGCGGAAACTGGAGAGAAGGAAGGATTGCACGCTGGCGCCATCTGTAAACATTAGAAAACAACATCACAAAATTTCAGCGTTACCTTCTTCTCCTGTCTTTTTACTCCGTGGTTTAAGTAAATACACTTACAATGGCTAGTTGGTTCGTTGGTTGGGTTTTACGTCGCACTAGTGCTGCGTAGATGGGCAATTGGCGACGGTCTGGGACTAACCCCTAGAGATGGTCCGGAGACATGTCATCGCAATTTTGATCCTCCACGGAAGGGATGGCTCTCCCGCTTCGGTGACCACCCCAGAGGTATAATTTTTAATTTTTGATGTACACTTACAATGGTATGAAAAAGGTAACTTTTACGCGACCAAAAAAAAAAAAGGGAAACTCACCGACACTTTGCAATTGCTTACGCTATAAAATGCGATATGCGATTCTCATCACAAAATGTGGACTGAATCTATCAAGTTGCTACATTTTTACTAACGATGATAAAGTTGCATTGCGAATAATAATAATAATAACATATTACTGCTTTTTTTTTTCTTCTAATTTTTATCACATTTTTTAATCCTGCCATAATAAATGGTAATTTTCAATTGTGTATTAAATCATATGGTAACAAAACTTCATCTCAATCTTAAATAAACGCCTCCTCCCCTCAATAAATAAATAAATAAAGGTAAATAATAATAATAATAATTTTTAAAAAAATGAGACATTCCAAAACTTTTTTCTACATTTTTCTATACAATTGCTCACAGTGCAAATTATTTATTAAAATTATTATTTATCAAACCACATTCATATCACAAAATTGTGACAATAAATATGGGGAAAATGTCAATTTTATACTCTACTGACACGATAGCTTACAAAAACGCACTTTATTTATTTTTTATGGGAAAAAAAAAAAAAAAAAAACGATAAATTAGTTTTAAATGATCACAAATCAACCTTTCATTTTAAAGCTTTTGATGATTCCTCCTGAAAAATACTCATAATAAAAATTTTTTAACATTTGCAGGGAGTATTTCCTCTCAGAGGGGAAACTGTTATCACGCACATACAAAAATTTTATCCTAGTTGACTATATTGCAGTTATCACAAGATGAGTTTTTTTTAACACGCTTTTATTAGCTTCACCTGTATGTATGTATGTATGTTTGTATGTATGTTTTCATGTTTGTAACCGCTCTGGGAGCAAACAAAAAATCTATATTGTAAAAAAAAGACTTTACTTACGTGAACGCCTTGGCGTTGAGGTATAGCTCCGCGCTACGAATCTAAAGGTCTAGCGTTCGATCCCAGTCAGGGGAGATTTTTTAAAAATGGCTTTTGTTTAATTCTAAATTATTTTAATTAAAGATTTAAATGTATGTAAATATTATGGTATGTCACTCACACGATTTTCTCTTACCCTGCATTTTAATACTAAGATAGATATTTTGTGCTTTTTAGTTCACATTTCTATAAAAGCGTGTTCTTTAATTTTTTAAAACTATAATATTTATTTATTTTTTAATGTGATGTGTGCTTTTCTTTTTTTGGTGGTTTTTTTGGATGCTGATTAAGGAAAACTATTCAAAAGTTTCCACCATGTACAGTTTTGACAAAAAAAAAAAAAAAAAAAAAAAGGAATTGTTTGAGCTGGTGGTATAGCCACATGTTAGCAGATTATTGTTGGATGATGCATACAGACCCTTCCCCCACCCCCCCCCACCCCCCAACAAGGCACTCAAGCCGGGCACAAGGTAAAAGGCTCTAAAGGGAACTTCGAGGTAAAGAAACACATTCAAAAGATAATGTGTAGATAATAGCCTATTTTAATGCATTTTATACATAAATAATTTCGAATTTGTTATAGCCTTGGGTGAATTTTTCAGATCTTCATCCTTATTTTGTAAAAATTCCTTAGGAAGAAAAAACAATCATTTCTCAGTTCAGCGTACAAAAACGCATTAAAGACATCCAACGCAGAGTAAAAGAAATTTTAAAAGTACAATATCGCAGACCTATAATCTATCTATCTATATATATATATATGTAAATTTACAGTTCTAGCTATATATATAGGGTGTTTCAGTGAACCGTTTCAGAACTTCTAAGAGGGGTAGGGTACATCCTGACAACTCGAAATCATGCAGCAATGTGGGGTCGGAAATGCTTTCCTGAAGCGTTGTTGTACACAGAAGCACCATAAAGAAAAAAGACCGTAAGTGAGAAATCGTTTTAATAATACATGAAAAGAAGCAAAAGGTAGATGGATTAAAGTAAGATTTCGAAGTTTCTTCCACGGGCTACAATGCACGCCTCGCATCTCCGAAGCATGGACATCCGAACATTCTGGAATACTCCAGGCATATCTCGTATTTCTCCACCATCTACCGCGTCAGGAAAGCATTTCTGACTGCCCATTGGTATATGATTTTGGTTCGTCAGGATGTACCCTACCCCTCTTAGAAGTTCTCAAACGGTTCACTGAAACACCCTGTATATATATATATATATATATATATTGTATATACACCCTGTATATACAATACTCATTAAGTACATTTATGCGAAATGTTGTCCTACACTTCCTTTTTAAAAATTCTGAAAAAAAAAAGAAAAAAAAAAAAAAAAAGGATGACAGCGTTACTTGTCAAGCGATATTCTCCAAAAGCTTTTCAGAACCAGTTTAAAGTTCAACCAAACATGGTTAAATTCCAACCATTAATTCCTGAGATAGATTTTCCTGTGGGATTATAGGAAAAAATCTTTTGCCAATTTTAATAAAAAACCCATTTCTCCCCAAATTTTTTCATTTCCCCAAATATTTCCCCCGAAGCCTCAGAAATCCCCAAAATGGGGGGAAAATCCCCACGTCTGCCAACACTGGAAATTGCTTTTATCACACCAGTCGACTTAAAAAAAAAAAAAAAAAAAAAAAAAAAAAAACATTTTTACAGGCGCTAATTTGGATCGGCTAGGAGTCGAGCCCGTGTCAACCGCTGGGAAATCAGCTATGCTAGCCGTTATACTACGGACGCGACGACGACGCATGAATTTTGTTGGATTTTTCAAGGGAATTTCTATTCAATTTACTATTTTATCCATACGATTAGTTATTTGTGATTGCTATGCTTTTCCGATTATATTCATTTTGATTTAATAAAAGGGAAAGAGATGTGAAAAATTCCTCAGCAGTAAGTTTTACTATCTCAGTTAAAGCTTATGAAATCACTTTACAAATACATTTTCCAATCATTTTTAGTGAGTATATTAACAATCACATGAAAAATTATAGTCTAATTCGGTTTATTGCAAAGCAAGCGTAGGAATATGAATTAACACAAAATTCAGAAGAAAATTTGAAAATAAACTTAATCTTACTTTTCCCATTTGCATCATTAGCGTATATATATACGCTCAATTTTCCTGGTTACTATCACTGGAGCCGTATGTGTACATTCAACTTTGTTGGTCACTATCATTATTCGTTAGCTAAAACATAAAAATGGCGGATATTGTTTAATTTTTATTTTTATTTTTCATTTTTACTTATTATGCAAATGGGTTAAGATTGCGCCCTCTCAATTTCTGCATGTTTCTTTTTATAATATTTCAGTTAAAAGTTTGACCATATATTTGAAAGTAGGGTCTGTTGTTTGTTGAGGAATATTAGAAATAAACTGTAGAGAGACTATAATATGTATTGATTTTATTATTGATATTTATCAAATCATATACAGACGGGCGGATTTTTCGAATAATATCAGATAATTTTCTGACCTTATGATCCCCCCCCCTTTTTTTTTTCTTGAGATAAATTAAGTTTTATGGTAGAGGGCGGCACAAATGCTTTATATTGAAGATTTTTTCGAGGATATCATATACTCCTGTTCAAAAGTTTAGCAAAATTTGCAAACAATCAGTTTTTTCAATTTAAAAACTTATCTCTAGATAAAATGTTTTCAAACAATGGGTATTTAAAGAACTAGGTCTTCCTCGTGTTTTTCAGTGAAGATTGGTTTAAGACAGCATTTAGGGGGCCGGTAACAAATTGAGCAAAATCAATAATGTTTGTGATCACCCTGCATTGTTAAAAGAACGAAATGAACTGTAACATTAGGATATGTAAAAAAAGACCCAGTTTAATTTGTGGGTGAATTTGTGTGACGATAGTATATTAAATAACGAAGCTATAAGCACTGATTTTAAAACTAAAAAATATATATATATATCAGCGTGTTTTTAATTTATCATGTACAGAGTTTTTAACAAAAATTCCTCCCACTTTTAGATAAGTTGGAAAAACACTTTAAAAATAATATACTGCAACCAGAATACAAATATTTCAAATATATTGTAAGGTGCGCCAAATCTGGCAAACCTGCGCCGCCACTAAAAAGAATGGCAACCCAACTCTAAAAAAAAAGAAGGACCTCGGGGGTGAAGGAAGCACTAGGATGTGTGCTAGTGTCAGCGACTATAGTAGTTATGAACGAAATGTAAACAAGAATTTATTCTTTTTATCATTGTACATATTGCATTATAAATACCATCAAATTAATTGTGTAATTCATCTGTGATGTGTCCCATTATCGAAATGTTAATAAAAGAATTGGGACTAACTGGATTTTTCCTTGATGTGATTTTTCCTTGATCGTCTCTGACCGCTCACAAAGAATTCCACGTCCAAAAATATGTCAATTTACATATATCATGAAATATTAATATTTTTATCAAAAACGTTTTCACTGCGCATGTGCGAAAGGTAAACAATTTTTTATTGCATAGGTTGAATGCTAGATTGGGCAACTTTTGTCAAAAGTGCATCTGAATAGAGTAAAAATTAAGCAAATTATCCGAAAAAGAACGAGCTAGATTTTAAATGTTTTCCAAGAGTAGAAATTTATTAAGGGGTTTTTCACATGGTGGTATAACTCATTTAAAGATCCAATTATTTTAACCACATAACAAAAGTTCTTTTTTGTAAAAAACCCTTTACCATCTCACAAATCTTAGTAAATAAGCAAAAACATGTTAGCGTTACAAGCTTATAAAGGGTTTTTCACAAAAAAGTGCATTTGGAGCATTGTTGAAATATTGGATATTCTAATTAATTATGCGGCATGTGAAAAACCCCTTAAGAAATTTAAACTCTTGGAAAATATCTAAAATCTAGCTCGTTTTTTTTTTTTTTTTTTTTTTTTTTTTTTTTTTTTCGTATAATTTGCTTAATTTTTACTCTATTCAAATGCACTTTTCACAAAAGTTGCCCAATACATCTATCTTTGAACCTATGCAATATATATATATATATATATATATATATATATATTATCTTCCGCACATGCGCAGTGAAAACGTTTTTGATAAAAATGCTCATATTTCATGAGATATTTAAGATATTTGTATCCGGATTGCAGTATATTGTTTTATAGTGTTTATAGTGTGTGTATAGTGTTTTTCCAACTTATCTGAAAGTGGGAATAATTTTCGCTGAAAACTTTGTATATTATAAATAAAAAACATGTTATTATTATTATTATTATTATTATTATTATTTTATGAGTTTTAAAATAAATGTTTATATCTCCGTTATTTAATATTCTATCGTCACACAAATTGATCCCCAAATTGAACTGGGTCTATATCAATATATCCTAAAGTTGCAGTTCATTTCGTTCCCTTAACGATACAGAGTGATCATAAACATTGATGATGTTGCTCAATTTGTTACCGGTCCCTAAATGTTGTCTTAAACTAGTCTTCACTGAAAAACATGAGGAAGACACAGTTCTTTAAATACACAATGTTTGAAAACATTTCATCCAGAGATAAGTTTTTAAATTGAAAAAAAGAATCTTTTGCAAGTCTTGCTAAACTTTTGAGCAGGAGTGTATATATATTTGTACACACTATACAGTTCGTTACCTTGTTAAAAGCTTTGAAAAAAAAAATGCACTTTTAATTAACCATCATATTGTAAGTATTGGGAACTTAGGTATTCATAAAAATTTTCGACTTACATTTTTCTTACACTTTTGAGATGTGGGAAATACGAAAGTCACAAAATCGACGGAGTGTAAGCAAGACTGTGAAGCGAAGTGAAATGTAGTAGAGTTATTTAAATAAAGTTATTCAATAAAGTTATTTGTTTTCTGTATTGTAATTTCAAAACTTCCTAAGTTATTGAAAATTTACGATTTTCTTGGTATGGTGGAATAGGGAAAATTTTAGCATAAACAAGTATAACCAGGATTATTTCCATCGTAAAGATACTGGATCATTTACGATACTGGCATTGACTAAGAACATTTTAATTTTAAAATTTCGTAAGTCATTCAAAATTTACAATTTTCTTAACATAGGAGGATAAGGCAAAAATTTACATAAATGAGGTTTATTTTCATCATAAGTATGTTGGAAAAGTTTTTAAATATCATTTATAACACTGGCATTAACAGGGCTCGTGAAATACGGTCGCATGGTTGTCACTGGCAACCAATATATTTTAGCTGGTTTTCTATTTATGTTTTCAACAAAAAATCAACTTTTTAAAAAATTAATTTTTTTAAAAAAAGGGCCCAGATTTGAATGCAAAACCAAAACCAATGCTAAGTTACACTGTAGTTCATATCAATTCGGGTAAGAAACAATTAAGAAGGAAAATAGTTACTGACGGTTATCTGTGCATGTTTCGCACACTGTCGTGTTAAATTGAAACACAATGTTGAATCAATATACCAATAGGGGATTTTCACGATGAGGAAACAATCTAATTTACACCGCTCACATTCGCTCGCTTAGCGCCCCGGTGCTGAATTTTGAGCTGGTGTAATGATATGTATCATATCCTAAATGTGTATTATTTTAGAGGAAATAATAAAACCTCTTTTAGGATATCAGATTTAAGAGATCTTTCCTGAATTATAATCCAGTCCTAGTTAGTATTTGATTTTTAATTTCTATATTCAAGTAAATTCCCAAACTGAAAATAAAATGAAATAAACGAATGAATGAATAAAGGCGAGGATGGGGTTATTTTTTTACTAGCTATCAAAAATTTTTCCTGGTGACTTTTTTTTTTTTTCCAAATTTCTGGAGCCCTGGGCATGAACTTCGTTGACTATGGACATTCTACTTTGAAAATTTCGCAAATTATTATTTTTTTTTTTTTTTCAACACGGGAGAATAGGGCAATATTTCTCATAAATTTGTACTATGAGGATTATTTGATTGGAAATTTGCATGAAAACTAATATATGAAACTGACATTAATAAAAATATACAACGAATTAGGATAAGGTAAATGTATTGAAGGAGAGGGAGGGTAATTTATTGGTTGAGCAATTCATTTTGCGACGAAACTGGTTAATAGACTTCTTCTTCTTCTTCTTCTTCTTTTTTTTTTTTTTTTTTTTTTTTTTTTAGCATGAATATAGTATGAGCTATTGCAGAAATGTATGAAAACAAACACATGTTGGGGAACTGAGCAAAGTCTATCTATGCCAGTTAGTTACTCTCAGTTTCTACCATAACCACCTGACATGACATGAGCATAACACCTTAATTTAATTTCCTGAAAAGATAAAAATAAGAAAACCGTTGATACAAAAAAAAAAAAAAAAAAAAAAAAAAAAAAAATGCAAACTATTGATGCAAAAATAAAATGTACAAATCTTTTTTTTTTCAATGTAGTTTAATTTAATTATTTTTTATTTACAGAAACTGACATTTTGTAAATAGACGCGTTTAATTTCTATTGATTATACATATCGTTTAAGTTTTTCCAATTTGGTGATGATCTGACCGCGAACTCGAACGTTTGACGGTGCTGAAAATAATTATGGCTTAAATGGATATTTTAAGTTAAAATATGGAATAAATTTAACAATTGTACGTTGCACAACTTCTATATACTTATACCTTTTCATCGAGTATAATCGAACGAAACTTCTGATTTGCGGGAGAGGGCCATTATGAAGCTTTATGTTAATTCAATTTGGGCGCATACCGGCTGCCAGGCAGCGCTGCTGTACTGCAATTTATCCCATCCCTAACAGTATAAAATGATCCAGAAACGTAACAATCATATAACATTGAAACATTATAAACATTTACGAAACGTTTAAAAACGCTCAGATTGCTTTCCGATTAGTTTCAAAAACGTAGAAATGTCCGCGATCATAACAAAAAATCAGATACGTAACAGAAACGTTACAATCACTTAACTTTTAATAGAAAATCAAAAAGGGCGAATGTTTCAGAAAGGTATCAGAGAGCATACTAAAACGTGTTACGTTTTGGAAAGATTGTAAGCTTTTTGCAACATAACTGCCCTAACAGCACAAAATTTTCCAGAAATGCAACAATCATATGACATCGAAACATTGGAAATATTTCAGAAACGTTTCAGAAACGTCTGAAAGGCATACAGATAGAATAATTGAATTCATAATCACTCTTAAACATTGTTGAAAAATGCTGAAAGTGCTTAACGCAAAAGAAAATGCAGCCCTTAATGCAGCTGAATATTTTAGTGTAACCTTGTAAATATGAAGGTTAATTACATTATATTCTATGCAAAAAATTACTAAGCATATTAACAATAAATGTCAATAATTTCATGATTTTTACAGTAGAAAGTTATTTAAATACATTTATAAAAATGTCTGTCCTAAAACACAATACTTTGGCTTTTTTTTTTTTTTTTTTTTGCGCTTTACGTGTCCCTGTACACAAACCAATTGTATAGGACCTATTAATGTCATTTCAAATAAGGAACATTCCGTAGTGAACTTGAATAACTAATATTATTTTTCTTTTTTAAAATTCTGAAAGTATTTATGGACGCTGGGGTAGAGCAGAGTCGGACAGATAGACAGATGACAGTCGGACAGACAGATGCAAAAACTGAAATCACGTTCAAACTTAAAAATTATTAGAAAGTATCAAAAACACTTAATGTAAACGGAAAGGCAATTCCAGCAAATTTCCAATAAAAATCCCTTAATGTAATTGAATATTTTTGTGTGACCTTGTAAATCTAATGTCAAGCATACTCTATACTATAGAAAGCACTCTCTTTTGCATATGAATAAAATATTTCAATTTTATTAAAGTTTGAGCAAAGTAAATTTATTAAAATTTGGTTTATAGAAATACTTCTTACAGAACGCAATGTTTTCAAATACTTTCTGGTGTGTCTGTGCATAAACTAATGGTAGTATTTACTCCATTTTCCATAGAAAACATCCGGTAGTGAACTTAAATAATATATTTCAATTTCGTTAAGATTTGTGTAAAATAAAAGCATTAAAATATTGTTTATAGTAATACCTCTCACAGAACACAATGCTTTGGAATACATTTGGGTATCCCTGTACGTAACCTAATAAAGATATTCACTCCATATTCAATAGGAAACATCCGATAGGAACTTGAATAACATATAGCAGTTTCAAGAAATTTCATGAATATTTACGAGAGTTAGAGCATGGACAGACAGAGAAACTATTAACACTTTCCAAAATTGTTAGAGAGTGTTAAATATTAGAAATTCATTTTCCCATTAATTTTTTTTTCCTGTTGCTATGGTAATGCATTAAACTTCTTTTAATAATTTTCGTTCTATTACTAATAGATAAAAATTTCAAGTGTTTCGTTTTACTTTTAATGCTTTTTTTCTTTGTAATAATTTTCACACAGTTTAGTATTTCATTTAAAAATTTAATTTTGCCTCAAAATAATAATCAAATAGTAAAATAATTTACTAATGATATATACAATTGTATTTAAAATGCAAATCTGTTACAAAACTCATTACAGTGACAAGAAATCTCCAAAGTACGTTATTGAAGTGTCTGTAACTAAAAAACTTTAATCAATAATCTGGTGTGTCACTCGCACGACTTTCTCTTACCCTGAAATTTAATATTATAAATACAGGTTGGAGATTAAGAAGTAAGATAACGAGTACTGTTATGTAAACCTATGTTAAACATTTCAAATTAGGCTTCGGAAGAGTTTTATATGATAATTAGCTCTGTGTGCTAATATCATATAGGGACCCCCCGTTTTATTAATGCACTTACATTTATATAGAATTTAAATCTGTTATTAAAATTAAAAGTTCACTTAAAACTATACAGACAACTTTCAACATTTCTTGAAACTTATCAGTCTTGATCAAACTTTTCCAGCAACAAACTTATATCGACTTGAAAATACAACTTTTGGATCTCTTAACTTATTCGTTTTTAAGTTACTCTAAGAGAAACAGACAAGCATCAAACGTTAAAAAACTTGTCTTTAACGTTAAAAAACGTTAAAGACTTCCGTAATCAAAAAGCCTCAAAACATGTAAATATGCAAAAAAACAGCGATGAATATTCAGCTAAAAAACATACACTATTTACCATATGTCTATGAGGAATTCATTTCAATTCCTGAGCAGCTTTCCTGGATATGGTAAAGTATTATAGTAAAGCACTTCCACTAACAATAAAAAAGAATGGTACCTAAATATAATCCTATAGCAATAATACACGGCATTACCTGAAATACACTTCCATTAATTTTCAGCTATTGTTGCACTATAATCTAGTTCTTTTGTGTAGCCCTGTTAAGGAAGAGTAGATGATTTCCCAACCATATTCTACATGAGACATGTTTTTATGCACATAAAAAATATATATTCATTTCATTTGGTTTAGTGCAGTCTATAGATGTTAAACTCTAACTAACTGCACTTTCCCCCTTAGACGCAATGTATTTGAATGCCCTTATGTGTCCCTGTACAGGTACACGAATCATTTGCTTCATCTCAACGAAAAGCTTAGTGTAGCATCCCTATATCATACACAACACATTTAGAATACCAAGTTTGGACTTTCTGCTACTATTTGTTCTTGAGATATGCTGATAACAGACATACAGGCCAACCGCTAAAAACATGATTTTTCAGATTCAGGGGACCTCAAAAAGTGTAACTATAACAAAAACTCACGTTCGGATATTTGACCCTAAAACAACATTTTCCCTACCGTATGGTTTAGAGAAAGTAAAAAACTCACACTTTGCAATATTTATCAGTAAAAGATTTTCTTTTTCCAAAATATGGAAGTAAAGAACTGGGTGGGTTGCGCAATTGCCGATAAAATGGGATAGTTTCGTTATCAGGTGACTCGATCTTGTCAGCAACAGTTTAGAACGAAATTTTTTTTACAAAATAATACATTTTGTGATTTTATCAGGTATTCTGATAAGTTGAATCGGTTGAATTAGATCATAATATTATGCACATATGTAGTAGGAACACACATAAAGTTTTCCACAGGCGATTTATCAGTTTTTCACAGGCGCCTTATCTTGAGCCTTATTCTTGACGACTTATCTTGTCTGTTATCAGGCTGTCACTGACTAGCCTGTTTTAGACTAACCTGTTTTCGCTTATTAAATAGCTTTATTATTTTTCTTTATTGTTCTTACATCTTAATTTGCAATCTGTCTTCATAGTATTGAAATGTGCAGGGTATGAAAAAGTCGTATGAATGACACACCAGATTATCAAAACTATTTATTATTATTAATTTGACTAGTATTTAGTTTCTGTTCCCTCCCAGGAGGGTATTAATCGATTTTATTGCTTCATTTTCAGAAGTCTGTGTATTTTATTTGGATGTATTCATCTGACAATAATTACTATATGCTTAACACACAGGTGAGGAAAAAAAAAAAAAAAAAAAAGACTGTCACTGACATCTAGAAAATAAATAATTTGGTGTGTCACACACACGACTTTCTCCTACCCTGAAATTTAATACTATAAATACAGGTTGCAGATTAAAAGGTAAAATAACATGTACTGTTATGTAAACCTGTGTTAAACAATTCATATTAGGCTTCTAAAGAGTTTTAAATGATAATTAATTCTGTGTGAGGGGGAGGGGGCTACCGCACCCCTCAACCCCCCCCCCGGTTTCATTAATGCACCTACATTTATATAGAATTTAATTCGGTTATTAAAAAATAATTCTGTTTTTAAAAAATAATTTATTAAAAATATTATTTAAAAAAATTATCTTTTATGATAATGCAGACGATTTCCATATTAGAGAAGTAGTATAACACCAAATATCCAAAAGAAGTCCATTTTATTCTCAATATTAAAAAAAAAAAAAAAAAAAAAAAACAATTTTTTTTTTTTTCTGTTTTTTTTTTTTTTTTTTTTTTTGTTAAAAGTAAAAAGAAAAAAAATCGATAACTTTGTTTTAAATTATCGCAAATCGATGGTTCAACCATTCATTTTAAAGGTATTGGCGAGCTCTTTTGAAAGATACCCATCATGAAAATTTACTTCCCTCGAGGGCGGACTTCCCCCCCCCCGGGGGGAGGGGAGGCGAGGCTGCTACATACACAATTTTTTTTTCCCAGTTAACTATCTCTATTACAAAAAATATATATTCATTTCATTTGGTTTAGTGCAGTCTATAGACGTTAAACTCTACTTACCTGCAATTTTCCCCATAGACGTAATGTATTAGAATTCTCTTGATTGTCCCTGTACACGAACCATTTGCTTGATCTTAACGAAAAGCTTACTGTAGCATCCCTATATGATACACATTTAGAATACCAAGTTTGAACTTTCTGCCATAATTTGTTTTTGAGATATGCTGATAACAGACAGACACACACACAGACATATACACAGACCATTTGCTAAAAACATCATTTTCGTATTCAGGGACCTCAAAACGTTGAAATATAACAAAATCTCGCTTTCGAAAATTTGACCCAAAAACAATACTTTCTCTACCTTATGGGTAAGAGAAAGTAATTATAGCCGTAAAAAATAGTTTCATGAATCAAGGATTAATAGTTTCATGAATCCAGGATTAATAGTTTTAGAACTAATAACTCTTTATCTACGGACAATACTTTAAAATCCCATTACATTAAAAAGCATATGAAAACGAATTTATCGAAGAAATATTAATGGTACAGTAGAGCCGCGATTATCCGAGCCCCGATTAACCAAGTTCCGGGTTAACCGAAGTAGTCCCGAAAAGGTTACGTCCCGGAGGAGGTGTGAATGGCGTAGATAACTTTGACAAATTTTACTATACAGTACTGTATTTTATAATTTATATTGTAAGGTTGGAGTCACGTCAGCATTGTGCTGCAGCGAAGAAAACAAGTTGCGAAGCGCGTGTGAATACGGAGAGGTTTTAGATTTGTTAAATGAAGTGAGTGGATTTGATGAAGATTGATTATGAATATGAATCAGTATGGTGGAGAAGTGTGTGGTAGTGGTGGTGATGTAGAATGTGAAATAGAACAGAATTGTTAGTGAGTGATTAAGTTCTTAGTTCGATAAATGTTGTGGTGATTTTGGAGGTGTTAATTTATAGTATATATTTAGGCGGATTCTGGGAATCCTTTTTCGCTTTTAGCCTACATTAATAAAGCATACTTGCCAACCATCTCATTAATAACCGTACAATTGTTAACACCCCCTGAAAATACGCCCCTTTTCTCACACCACTATATATTTAGGGTCATTCTCTCCAAATGTTGTTACGATGAAATAAGACTAAAATTACTCTAAAAAATTATTGGTGTGAAAAAAAAGGCGGGTATTAAAAATTGTACGGTTCATAATGAGATGGTTGGCAAGTATGATAAAGTGACTTGGACCAGCGAGAAATTATCTTACTACGTTATCTACTGTGGGTGAGATTTCATCTGAATTTATTTAAGTTGTTCATTGAAGTTATCTTTCGTAAAGTATTTAATATTTGATATTGAGTTTGGCTCTAGTACCCTTCCTGAACTTAAGTTCTAATAAAACTTTATTTGTATTTAACTTAGAGTCTCTGTGCTAATTTTATATTTAATACTTAGGTAATTAAGTTAATCATTGAGGGATAGAGTCCACTAATTCCTCCCAATATATGTATGTATTGTCTTGCATTTTTAACTAACTACGTTCAAATATGTAGTACAGTAGAACCTCGCCTATCTGAGTAAAGTGGACCGCGAGTATCTTGGATAATCGAAAACTTGGATAACAAGGACTTTGTCGTAAATCGAGGGGTAAACATAAGGGAAAGATTAAAATGCATGAAAATATAGTCAATAAAGTAAAATAATACATATATTACACATTTGAACGTAGTTAGTTAAAAATGCAATACAATGCATGAATATATAAATTATAAAATACAGTATAGAAAATCACATCTCATAAAGAGATATTTAAAAGCACGTGTCATTGTATAAATTAGTTAAAAATTACACTTTAAAACACGTAAACATTTTCATTAAAAAATATATATACTTTAATTAAAATCATTTAAAAAATTTTACAAACGTATTTGGTCAAAGCTTCCCTCCCAGCTTATCTGGGCATCATCAGGACATATTAAAACAAAAGTTTGAAAAGTTTGTTTTAATATGTCCTGATGATAAGCTGGGCGAAAAGCTTTGAACAAATATGTTTGTAAAAATTTTTTAAGTTATTTTAATTAAAGTATATATTTTTTAATGAAAATGTTTACGTGTTTTAAAGTGTAAGTTTTAACTAATTTATAAAATACAGCGCCGTATAGTAAAATTTGTCAAAGTTATCTACGGCATTTGTCAAAAGTCACGCCTCCTCCGGGGAGTGGCTTTTCTGGGACTACCTCGGTTAATCGAGGCTCAGATAACCGCAGCTGTACCATAGCCTCCTAAACTAGCACTGATTAAGACTATCTATAGGATGAAAAACAAGATAGGGCAGCCAGCGGGGAAACCGGAGCTTTCTATTCCACATTAATTCAGCCGAGTGGAGGGAAACGATCCGATCGCCGCCTGGTGTAGTATCTTTGAAACTTATCGGAAGAAAGTGAAAGCCCGCCACTTCGGCTTCTGTCATCATCCGGTTTCCGAGAACGACCAATGAACCGCTACAAATTTAAACAAACGCGCTGATTGGTAAATTGTCAAGATCTGTTCGCCCTCTATCTGTAAGATGAAATTTACTACTTTTCCGTAGCATTCGTAATACATCCTAAACTCTTAATCCGTGTAAACTAGATGCCTGTTGCGTGACTTGGAAACGTGGCAACAGTTTAAGCGGTAGACAGCGCCATCTGGTACAGACTGCGCGACTTTTTTATTCAACAGCCACCAAATATTTTTAAAAGTAGGATTTGATATACATAAAAGGCGAATGCAATCGAAGAAACGTCGATTATATCTATCATATATCACTTCTTAAAATTCTTGGGGACAGTTGATTAAAAAAGTCGCCCAATCTGTACCGGCTGGCGCTGTCTACCACTTGAACTGTTGCCAAGTTTTCGAGTCACGCGTCAGGCATCTAGTTTAGGAGGCTATGGCTGTACTGTGTATGTGTTATTTTACTTCATTGATTACGTTTTCCTCGATTTCAATCTTTGTCGTATGTTTCCCCTTCGATTTACGACAGAGTCCTTGTTTTTCGAGTTTTCGATTATCCGAGATTCGAGGTACTCGCCGGTCCACATTACCTTGGATAAGCGAGATTCTTCTACTGGAATTACAAAGATAAAACGTATTTCACTGCATGGCACTAGACGCTACATGTATTAGTTTTTGTTCAAGAAAGGTTGGTTGGTTGGTGGGTTTTACGTCGCACTAGTGCTGCGCAATGGGCAATTTGTTCCAGAAAGGGTTGTATAGAATGATTCGTCTGTTCTTGCTCGGCAGTTTCCTCGATCTTCACGCGAGTTATATTTAAATTAAATAATTCCTCAGAAATCTACCATGAATATTAGAAAAGATATAAAGAACATGAAAATTATATGCTTTTATTTATTTATTTATTTATTTATTTTTTTTTTTCAAAGTCCTTGCCACTTATTCGACCTCTATGTACCAATGCTACATTAAAAAGCACAAGGCCATTAAAGACATTAAAAAACAATAAAATTTTCTAGAATTCAAACTACGATATCTTTGAAAACAATTTGTTTATGAATATGAACTTTTCACATACTATATAACTTTAACTTATGCTGACCAGATCAAAGTACCTTTATAATAGAGAAGCGTTAAAAATTGCTACAATTATCCAACTATGAATGTATTTTTTCATTCCTAATAAATAAGGACTAAACATAAAGTATTATTGATTAATAATTTACTTTTTACAATTTTTTAAAACTTAGAAAAATGCCTTAAGGTCTGCCTACTTTAAAATGACCATTTTTGACAAAAATATCGATTTTCTGATTTTTATGTAGTTTTAAAGAATAGATTTTTAGCTTTCCAAAACACCTTTACTTTTGTTTGTACGCTAAATACAACCGGAGTTATACCCAATTAAGTAAACTGGAAGTGAGATTCTTTAAGACAAGAAGTTTTGCCGTTTTTTCAAAAAAATGGCTTTCACATGCCTCTGCAAAAATTGATTGAAAAAAAAATGACAAGTCGAAAAATTAAAGTTGTTGCACTGTGACATAAATAAATGCTTTTCTTATAAATGAGTGAACTTTTGAAGGTATGAATTAAAAAAAAAACTTAAGTAAATTTCAAAGTAAAATCTTTAAATGCGTTTTCTGAAAAAATATATTTTTCGATTTTTGTGTATGCGATAAACCTGATTTCTCCAAAAGTTTTCAAGATATTTCTATGAAATATTTTCACAGTATATAACAGATTTGCAGTCACGCAATGAACTAAAAGCTAAGTTCTATATACTATTTTGAAGATTTTACATATGTTTATTTTCTAAAAAACAGATTTTTTTTTTTTCGAAAATTCTGTATTTTTCTCTGTTAGTTACCATATTTCAGTCAATTTTAAGAATTTCTCTTAACTTTTAGTTCAATGCACAGATAAGGGTCATATCATTATGTATTTCAATGGATATTGAATTATATTAATTTTTATTGAGTATATGAGGTTTGGCGTAAACGTGAAATTTTGCTCATTTTTTACACAAAATCACCTACTTCTTTGAAAAATAAAGTTTTGATTAAAATGTACTATTTTTCATAATTCTATGTCCATTTATAACTAAAAATATAATTACTTAATACATAGTCTGCTTTTTTAGAAAAAAAGTGCTCCGTACGTAGGCAGATACCTTAAAAAAAAAAAAAAAAAAAAGGAAGTCCCCATTTGTCCCCAGAAAATGGGGACGTTTGGTCAGTATAAAGAAAGGGCACGTGACGTCACTCGCAGTCAAATTATGGGTAAAGTGGCAAAACACTGGTATTTCTACCAATCTTGGTCGATCTTTTGCCACTCGAGAGTGGCAAACATTGATTGACGGAGCGTTTGTTTGTAAACATGCCCTTTCCTTATACTCTAACTGCGATATCTTTGAAAATAATTTGTTTATCAATATGTTTGTTTATGAACAAATATAATTGTTTATATAATTTGTTTATGAACTTTTCACATACTATATAACTCTATCTTATTTATTGGTTGTTATTTGAAAAAAAAAAAAAAAAGGTAATTATTAATTAACACGTTGAGCGTCACGCAAATTCTTAAAATCCATTAAAATTCCATAATGATTCCTCCTAAAATAAATAAAAATTAAGCAAATTTTTAATAAATTTTCAATCATTAAAAGTAATATTTTTAGTTTTATATCCTATTTTACATCCGCCACCGATGGTTGACGCGGCTTTATATCATATTTGACACTGTCAGCCACCGATGGCTGACAGGGCGCTCAACGTTTTAATTTTTTATTGGCACTGCTTTTACTTTCGGGGTAAAACTTTCACTGAAATCTTTGAAGTATAACATGTTCTGCACACTACTAAAGTTTCAAAATATATGGCAAAATGTCTAGAATCTAGAAGGGCCGACATGGCGCTCAACGTGTTAATTATTATAATGACATTTCTGACCATTGTATTTTTGCCTGATATACCTTGGTAATACGCTGTAAGGACGTCAGACTTTAATAATAACTTTCAAACTGAGTAGACAGGGCGCTACTGGCCCTGCCCTGAGAAAAAAAACTTTCGTTTTGAAGAGAGATTTTTGTTTTTGGAGAGAGTGATGCGTCTGCGCTGATGCTGGACGGGGGCTCCAGATGCTCGCTTTAAAATTAATTTGGTTGTGGACCGGAAACTGATGTCTATTTAAAAATTATGTTAATTAATTTTTTTAAACTGGTTTTGGACAAGACAGGTGGTTTTTACTGTCCAAAAGTGTCCTAAACTGTCTAAAACTGTACAAAACTGTCCGAAAGTGTCCAAAACCTAAAATTATAAGAAATTGTATTCCCTACATTCTCAGTAGCAATTATAATTATTGTTTATAGGCAGATTTAATAGATTAGATAGCGCATAGCGCCTGCAAAATTCCAAATCAGTTTATAAATAATATTTAATTTAATATTATTTTATTCATAAAGAGCTGATGCTTTCTGAATAACTTAAAAGTTAATTAATATATAAGTGAAGGCAAGAATTTGTACTCACTTTCTCACCAGTTCATAATGGTATATCCAAAAGACTCCAATTAGACGTCTGCATTCAGCATCTGAAAGTAAACTGTGTATGGACAAAATCTATTAATTATGTTAATTATTATTTTCTTATTCAAAATCCATCCATGGATAATCTTCTAGTTGATTTAAAAATTTTTTATTTCTTGGCTAAATATGGTATATTATTTATAATAGAAGAACATTTATAATAACTAATATTTCGGAGCGTTTTAACAGAGCTCCTGTCTTTACGATTACATTTTTATCAGTGAAGATACATCTACATTTTACACAGCGCGCGGCAGAAAGAGATTAGAAAGTGATGAGTAATCAGTTTTAAAGTTAGGTGTGGCGCATTCTCGTTAGCCACCCGTACATTGATGGAAATCGTCTCTCTTGGTTAAAAAAGTTTATTTGCATTATAGTTCCTTTTTTATTTAATAGCGAAATATTAAAACACCAATTATTTGAGTTTTTCTTACACTTTTACGACACCCCTACTTGTTTTATATTTCGCTGTAATCCAGTAAGTTCAAATTCTTTCTAAGTTTAAGTAGACTTGTCTTTGGTAATGGTTTCGTCATGATGTCGGCAGTCATGTTGTTGCTATCGACATATTGCAATTTTATTATCTTATTTTCATACAGTTCTCTTATATAATGGTATTTCAAGTCTACGTGTTTAGTTCTTGATTGGAATTTGTTATGTTCTATTTGTTTAATGCATGCCTGATTGTCTTCGAAAATTATAATTGGCTTTTCTTGTTTCATGTCTAAGTCTTTTAACAGTTGCAACAGCCACACAGTTTCTTGAGCTGCATTGCTGGCAGAAACGTATTCTGCCTCAGCTGTAGATAATGTAATATTGCCTTGTTTTTTGGACACCCAGTATATTGGGTTCTCTCCAATGAAGAAAATATTACCTGTGACAGATTTTCTGTCACCTGGATCATTTGCATAGTCTGAGTCTGCATATACTGTTAAAACTGGAGCTGCGTTTTTATTATATGCTAATTTTAAATTTATCGTACATTTAAGATATTTCATGACTTTTTTAACAGCTTCCCAGTCGCATTTCCTGGGATTTTCATTGTGTCGGGACAGAAAGTTGACAGCCGCACTTATATCTGGTCTACATGTTGTGGAAATGTACAATAATGCCCCTACTGCTTTTCTATAGTCTGTATTGTTTGGCAAAAAATTATCGTTATTATTATTTTTTAAATAATTTGTATCCATTGGGATATTAGTAGGTTTTGAATCTGTTAAGTTAAACTTGTCTATTAATTGTTTAATCTTGTTGGTTTGATCTAATAACAATGTATTGTTATCCGGTCTAGTAATGTTTATGCCTAAATAATTAACTACATTCCCTAGGTTAGTAATTTTATATTCGCGGCTGAGTTTTTCAGTAATTTCTTTTATGTCGTTCTTAGTTCCAGCGATTAAAATATCATCTACGTACACTAGCACGTAGACTTTTCTACCGTTAATCTTTCTTTTATATAGACATTTATCAGCTTGACTTTGTGTAAAATTTAGATTAATTAATGTCTCATTTATTTTCAAGTTCCAGGCTCTGGCTGCCTGCTTGAGACCATAGATTGCCTTTTTTAATCTACAGACCTTTTTCTCATCCCCGGGATTTATAAATCCTTCTGGTTGTGACATGTAAATTGTTTCCTCCAATTCCCCATGCAAAAACGCGGTTTTTACATCTAAATGATTTAATTCTAGATTATTGTATAGAGCCATGACTAAAAATGATCTGATAGTTGTGTGAGACGCCACCGGGGCAAATGTCTCATCGTAATCCACTCCGTATTTTTGGCTAAATCCCTTCGCCACTAACCTCGCTTTATATTTTTGAATTTCTCCCATATGATTGTATTTGGCTTTGAACGCCCATTTAGAACCTACTATATGTGCGTTGGGTGGAGGGTCTACTAATGTCCATGTATTATTCTCTTTGAGTGAATTAATCTCATCTTTGGCTGCTTTTAGCCAATTTTCTTTTTCTACAGGGTTTTGTAATTCTAATATTTCACGAAAGGTCTTAGGTTCGACTACTTTCAAGGTATCTGTTAATAAAGCGAATCTATCAGGTGGAACGCCTTTGTTGGCTCTTTCTGATCTTCTGGGAATATTTTGATCTGAAATTTCCTCATTCTGTGAATTTGGTTCCTGATTCTGTTCAGTTAAAACTACCGGAAAGGATGATTTACTATTTATTTCACCAGTACCGGCTTCATTTTCATTTTCATTCATTAGTAACTGATCATCGTCATTGCTTTTGCTTATCTCGCGCATTTGATCTGTTTCGATGAATTTGACCGTTCTACATATTTTTACATTATCATCTATATAAATTCTATATCCCTTGCTTCTGAGGTCATATCCCACAAATGTACCCAATTTAGCCTTGCTGTCTAGTTTCCTTCTATTTATTTTATGAGTATATGTGTATGCTTTACAACCAAAAGTTTTAATATTTGAAAGATCTGGTTTGTTTCCTGTCCATCTTTCATACGGTGTTACGTCGCAAGCTCTCGTGGGTAATCTGTTTTGCAGATAAGTTGCAGTCATGACTGCTTCGCCCCAGAATTTATTTGGTAATCCGCTTTGTTTTAGTAAACACCTAGTCATTTCAACTAAGGTTCTGTTTTTTCTTTCTGCAACAGCATTTTGAGGTGAACAGTGAGGTACAATAAGTTGATGTTCTATTCCCTCATTGGTGAGAAATTCTTCGAATTCTTTACTTGTATATTCCCCACCATTGTCAGTGCGGAGTATTTTTATTTTCCTTCCAAACCTATTCGCAGTCAACGCATGATATTCTTTAAATTTTTCGAATGCTTCACTTTTATACTTCAATAGATAAGTAAACGTATATCGACTGAAATCGTCGATAAACGTTAAGAAGTAATTTTTACCACCTACGGTCGACGTTTGAAAAGGTCCGCATATATCCGAATGGACTAGATCTAGGGGTCTGTTCGCTCGGTAATTAGCCTTTTTTGGATATGAGTCATCATCTAGTTTCGAGATTATACATATCTCGCATTCCTCATTATGTTTACACTTATTTAAATTTATTCCTGTCGCCATGTTCTTCTCGGTGAGCTCCCTGATCTGTTGATAATTTTTGTGACCTAACCGCTGATGCCATATTGTAATACAATTTTTGTCATTGCATGTTTCTGCAATGTTTATACTTTCCGATAAATTTTTATGTGTTTTTATCTCATATAAATTATCGGTTAAGTTAGCCTCAATGTATGTTTTGTTGTTGTATTTAATCTGACATTTTTTGTCTTTGAATATGGCAACGCAGCCATTCTCAGTTGCTTTCTTTATGGAGATCAAATTAGTAGCCATATCAGGTATATATAATACATCCTTTAATGTGATACTGTTCGTTTCTCTATCGGAGTTAACTACATCTATATTTATGTCCCCATGTCCCTGAGAAACTACGGTCTGTCCGTTTGCTAACATCACATTTACCTTTTCGTCGCTTCTTAAACATGTAAATTTACTTAAATCGTTGCAGACATGCGCACTACTTCCACTATCGACAACGAAACTATCATTTTCGGTTTTGTCTATAATAAAAGTTAAATTTTTCAGTTTGTTTTCTGTCTCTTTAATTAACTGTGTTTTTTGTTTACCTCTATATTTAGTACTGTTCCCACTACTGTTATTGAAATTATTGTTACTGCGGTGTGGATTACCACCTCTGGTTTTTAAGTGCCAACACTCATTACGGGTATGTGAGGATTTTTTGCAGTAAGTGCAATATTTGCCTGTCTGTGTTTTGTTTTTAACCTGCATTTTGTATGCGTTTTCTCCCTGAGTGTTTTTGTTTTGTGATCTTTTAATATATTCATCTGTTAATTTATTTCGTATAAATTCGGCTGTCAATTCCTGTTCATTTCTGCTCTCAATAGCAGTTATAAATGTGTCATATGAGGGGGGGAGAGAACACAACATAAGTGCCGCCAAATGATGATCGTGTATTTCTTCACCTATTGCTAACAATTTATCTCTTATTTGATAGATATTTGTAATATGATCAATGAGGTTCCCATTCTCAGCTAATTTAGCTGAGTATAATTTCCTAAGCAAGAATAATTTATTTGTTAGGTTCGATCTTTGATGAATGTTCTGGAGATTCTCCCAGGTTGCTTTGGCGGTGGTCAAATGACGCACATTTATAATCTGACTGTCATCAATCGATAAATTTATTAAGGCCCTTGCCTTTTTATCTTTTGCCTGCCATTCAGCAGTCAGAGGATTTGGGGGTTGATCAGTTATAACGTTATATAAATCCTCTTTTATGAGGAGCATTTCAATCTTAAAACACCATAAATCATAATTGTTTTCATTTAGTTTTTCAACTAATGTTATATCTTTCACAGATGACGTCATTTTTACTTTTATTTGTATTATTTTTCTTTTCACAACTGAAGTTTAATTTATTTATTTATATTCAAAAATATTTGTGTATATATTTAATCATTATGGATGACTGTTAAACAGATATGTATGTTTATTTTATTTTTTATTTCTATATATATATTTTATGATACCTTTATAATATTTCAATACACCAATTATATATATATTTATTTTTCATTTCTTCTTTTATAATCATATATTTTTGTTTATATAATTTAGCTCTCTTTTTTTTTTTTGTTCAAATTGCCTATAGGGCTATTTATTTAAACTGAATGGAACTGAGACTCTCAGTCTCATAATATATTGTTTATAGGCAGATTTAATAGATTAGATAGCGCATAGCGCCTGCAAAATTCCAAATCTGTTTATAAATAATATTTAATTTAATATTATTTTATTCATAAAGAGCTGATGCTTTCTGAATAACTTAAAAGTTAATTATTATATAAGTGAAGGCAAGAATTTGTACTCACTTTCTCACCAGTTCATAATGGTATATCCAAAAGACTCCAATTAGACGTCTGCATTCAGCATCTGAAAGTAAACTGTGTATGGACAAAATCTATTAATTATGTTAATTATTATTTTCTTATTCAAAATCCATCCATGGATAATCTTCTAGTTGATTTAAAAATTTTTTATTTCTTGGCTAAATATGGTATATTATTTATAATAGAAGAACATTTATAATAACTAATATTTCGGAGCGTTTTAACAGAGCTCCTGTCTTTACGATTACATTTTTATCAGTGAAGATACATCTACATTTTACACAGCGCGCGGCAGAAAGAGATTAGAAAGTGATGAGTAATCAGTTTTAAAGTTAGGTGTGGCGCATTCTCGTTAGCCACCCGTACATTGATGGAAATCGTCTCTCTTGGTTAAAAAAGTTTATTTGCATTATAGTTCCTTTTTTATTTAATAGCGAAATATTAAAACACCAATTATTTGAGTTTTTCTTACACTTTTACGACAATAATTAGTAATTAAAAGTATTTTATACTGAAAATGCAGACCTTTTTAAGTTAAAAGAAATTTACAATTTATAAATACCTATAAAAAAATTTAACTTTAATGACTCAAAAAATTTTCTTACAATAAAAAATATATGATAGAATATTCAAAATGAATAATTTGTCTTTTATTTTTAATTGCAAAATACTTACGTATCCAATATTTTACAGAAATTATTTTTAGAAGTTCTTTCATAAATTACATACATTAAAAGATACCAAAAATAAAATATAAAAGTTATAATTAGGCAATGAAGTATATGCATTTTCAAAAACAGCAGATATGCCCCCCCCCCCTCCAAAAAAAAAAAAAAAAAAAAAAAAAAAAAAAAAAAAAAAAAGTATCATTTAATATTTTTACATATATATTTTCTCATTTATTCAAAAATAAAATAAAATATGTGTGTGTACTTGCACATTTTTAATATTTATTTCAAGATGATTTATTGTAAATCTTACATATATATAATAATAATATTTATATATTAATTTGTTCTCTTCATATATTTATCCACGTTGCTTATATATACTGTGTATGTGCGTGTAAATATTATAAATATCAATATTTGAGGTACAATTATCCACATTTTTCCATTAAAGCTTCAGTAATAAAATTTTGCTTTTGAATATTACAATTGTTAATATATGTATCTTTCACTAAACATTATGGAATATACTGAAAAATGTTACAAAACAACAATAATTTTGTAAATTTTTCAAATATTTGCATAATTTTAATAAAATATAATTCTACTAAAAAATATAGTTTTGGACAGTTTAGGACAGTTTAAGCCTCCATGGTTTTGGACAGTACGGTAAAAACCATGGTTTTACCGTGGTTTTTACCATAGTGTCCCAAACCTTGCCAACCCTGGCTTTGAGTGTATGATATTTCTAAAACTAATGGACGAAATTACATGAAATTTTGTACACATGCACTATAAGAGACTACAACTGGACTACAGGGTCTTTTAACAGCTGTGATTTTCCTGAATGTGAAAATGGTATTTAAAAACATGTATTATGAAATGAATAATAAATGCACTGAGAACAAAAATATACCGCCTTCTCTAGAATGAATAAATGGTCATTTTCTAAATCCTTAAACTAGAAATATAGATTTCTGAGCTATGCGCATAAAGCACGCCAATAAACTGAATAGACGAAATGGTCGAGAATTTCTAATCTACACATTTCTAGATGGTTAAACAATATTCTGAATCTTTTCTATTACGAGAAATTCTTGCTTGATTTTCTAGAATTGGGTCATAAACCAAGATTATAATTGCTAAAACCCGCCTCTTACATTTACATTTATTTGGAGATATTTTCAAATAGGGTTGTCATCGATAGTATAGGCAAACGCTCAAGAATTCTAATAGAGGTCTCTAGAATTTGCTTTCGAAGGGGACTAGAAAAATTTTTATAAGAAATTTATAAGGAGGACATTGAACTATTTTTTTCTAGAGTCACAATTTAGATTCTAGATGTCAGTTATAAAAATTTTTCTCAGTGTATTGGCGCACCTTATACTCATAGTTCTTAAATCTATATTTCCAGTTTAGGGATTTAGAAAAGGACCACCTATTCGTTCTAGATAAAAGCGGTATATATTTTTTCTCAGTGTGAACATTATTTGGGATTATTTTCCCTTGAGTTATCGAGGGATTTGGCTGAACACCCTGTATATTTTTCAAAATCATTATAAAAGTGTGAAAATTGCATATTAAATTATATTTTTAATTTTCTAATTACACATTTAAAGGATTAAATGTTTTGAAGTTCTTTTCCTTTTTTTTTTTTTTTAAGATTTTCTATGTTACGGAAACGTTTTGACGCCGGCATACAGAAGACTTTCGTCCGTTATGCAGTCGTCACAATACAACATTATATAGTGATTTTTTTTTGAGTGACGATCGAAAAAATTCTTAAAAAAAAAAAAAAAGAAAGAAAGAAAGAAAGAAAGCAAATTGACCTTGTACAAACCAAAAAGAAGTCCTTTATTTTCGATATCTCAGACTGTTATCATTGTTATTTAAGCGTACAAAAATAGTTATTTTATCTCTCTAGCTTACAAGATATAATTGCGGACGCCAAATAAACTTAAAGCATACAAAATAAGTTATTTTAAACTCCTAAACTTTCTGAAAAACTAAATAAATTCTAATAACAACAAAATCTATTTGCTGCTTTTTATTGCACTTAAAAATTTGAATACTCATACACGAGCATCATCTGAATATTCTTTTTTTTTTTTTTTTTTTTTTTTAGGACTGAGGGCCTATTAGTCATAGTCTGGGATTTTTGCGTTGTCGATTTCGATAGTTGGACATTTGTCGAAATCTAAAATTTATCGAAAATATAATTGAATAATTTGAAAGCGATGTTATAATTTGAAAAAAAAAAAAAAAGAAACTAATAGTCCTCCGTCCTAAACCAAATTCTGCTTTTGCCAGAATTTCATCAAAATCTTTTTATTTTTTATTTTATTATTATTGAAAGAAAAAGAAAAGGAAATTAATAATAATCAGTATCGTTAGAAGCGATATCGAAAAAGATTTTTAATAATTTTGAATTAGGAAATAAAAAGTACGCGTGAAATAATATGAAATAAAAATAAGTAAAAAAATGAATTTAATGATTTAATGTTTTTGTTTATCGGGGGCTGCTCATGCATATAAAAAATGCGTATTAAAACGAGTCGAAGAAGGAAGCGAAATAAGTATTGAGTTATATTACGATAAATACGATACATAATATGATACGAAGATCTATCGTCCAGGGTTAGTAGGCATTTTCGTTGAAAGAAATAGTTTGTTCGTTCGGTGCAACTTGCACATTAGTCCCGTGAGGTACAACTTTCACATTAGTCCCTTGAGGTACAACTTTCTCTTTAGTCCCGTCAGGTACAACTTGCACATATTAGTCCCCTTTAAATATAGTGACCAGCGAAGCTGGCAAAGCATTCGTTGATTCACTACCTCAATTGATTTTTGTTTTTTTTCTAAAATTGTCTCTAGTATTTCTCCTCTAAGGTAGATGCACAGTAAAAGGAGCGTCGCTTGAGCAAGGTTTTAAGTGATAACTGATAATACCTTTATTGCCCCGTACACACCTGCACTTACTTCATTAATGAGGAAATTGAGGTGCAAATTCTCAATTCTTATCACCTTATTTTTTTATTTTTTTTTTTTTACAATAACAAAAATTCATCACGAGAGTTAAAAATATAAAAATGAGAGAATAAAATAACACATGGACAATATCTAACAATCATAACATTTACAATAAAAATGATAATCGATCGAAGTTTGGAAAGATAAAGAATTATCTTTCCAGAATCGTTGCTGTATACGTAAAAGCAGTATAAACTACGTTTGCTGTATAAAAGCAGCGTACTGATATTCTGTTTGAGTTTACTACACAAGTTCTCGTGCCGAAAATCTCAGTTTGGAAATATTTAAAGAAAGATAAAGTGATGCATATAACACGATTCCTGAGGTGCTTAGAGAGTTTGCTTCGGAAACTCTCGAGTATTTTCCAAAGAATAATTAGTTTGCTTTTCTATTATTATTTATCAGAAATTGTTCAGAAGCTGCATCAAATAATGGTACGTATTTATAATATGTTGGTAAATTTTATGTGTTATATATATTATGACCTTTTAACTTTTGTCTGAAAAATGGAATTTAATTAAAGAAATATCCACTTTGTTTATTTGTTTGTTTATTAAAAAAAAAAAAAAAAAAAAAAAAGTGGTTTAAGATTGCCTAATTAAAGTGAAAACTTTTATAGTATATTACATATAACATACTTTGAAAAAATTTCTTATGAATTTCATTAAATAAAAAAAAAAAAAAAAAAAAAAAAAAAAAAGGTGGATAGAGCTGTTTTACATGCGATATTACAATGCATTATAATTCGGTAAATAACTGACAATATATTTTCAAGTATTTCTAATGATAGCTTGTAGTGTATCTAAATTCTTTAGTGTGGTTTTGCACACAAAATGTTATAAGCATTTTTTTATTCAAAGAAAAAAAAAAAAAAAGGGGGGGGGGGGCGGGTGAGTTTATGCGTTTTGTTGCATAAATAAACGCGATGGTAAACATAAAATTATTTTTAAAAAGGTTCAGATAAATTTATTCTAAAGGAAAAAAAATATGTTTTGTATCTAAATAAGTTATCACTTCAGTAAGTTGTCTTAAAAAACAGTTTGATCATAACTTGGTACAACAAGGAACTGACTTGCAAACGAACCACATAAATGGTATAAAGCAAAGATAATAAACATATAAATAAATAAATAAATAAATATAAATAATTGGTTAGACAAATCCACATTAAAAAAAAAATGGTGACGTTCTTTTTTTTTTTTTTTTTTCCCTTTCCTTTCCTTTCCCTTTATTTATTTATTTATTTTGTAAATTACTGTGTTATAGCTATGAAAATGTGTATGAATATGCACTGATACAGAATAAAATTAAATATGCACTATTTCAAAAAATAATTATATTTAAAAACTTTGTTTCCTGCTAACTAATGTTTAGTTTCCGCCTTCTGTTTTCTAGGCCCACCAGCGGCCGAGCGGTTCTGCGCTCAACGCTGGTAGACGTGAGGTGCCGGGTTCGATTCTAGGTCACGCTCATCGGCCTAGCCGTTCGGAGTTTTCCGTGGTTTTCTCCGAAAATTGCGTAAATACAGGCTAGGATCCCTTAGAAAGACCCCCACGGAGAACACTCCCCCTCAGGCCTAGGACCTACAGCAGTCAATCGGCCTTATTTCGAAATTCAATCCAATCCTTCTGTCTTCATTATTATAGTATAATAATATATTCTACAGATTACTGGAATTTATTGCAAGTTATTGCCATTCAAGCATAAAAATATTAAACGGCATCAATATTTACTGCTAAATGAAACACTTGGAAATTTAGACATCAATTATACTTGAGAAATTTAATTCATTTTCTCTATTTTAATTTAAGAATTGTTTGAAAACTTAATTAGTAAAATTTATCTCTCTTAATATATTAAAAATTTAATATCTTAATATTTTCCCTAATATAATCTCAGAAATTATAAATTTTCATTGCTAAATGAAACACTCTGAAAATTCGGACATTAATTATATCTGTAAAATTAATTAAATTATTTTAATACAATATAATAATCGCTTTAAACCTCAGATATTAATCTTTTTTTCATTATACTTGAGAAATTTAATTCATTTTCTCTATTTAAATTTAACAATTGTTTGAAAACTTAATTAGTAAAATTTATCTCTCTTAATATTTAAAAAATTTAATATCTTAATATTTTTTACTAATATTTTAGTAATCTCTGAAATTATAAATTTTCATTGCTAAATGAAACACTCTGAAAATTCAGACATTAATTATATCCGTAAAGTTAATTAAATTATTTTAATACAATATAATAATCGCTTTAAACCTTAAATAATAATCTTTTTTCATACTATATGAAAAACTTTAAACCTTAGATAATATTAAAAATGATCTATATAATATTTTTCTAACATGAGCCAATTACGATTATATTTTATCGAAGCGATACGATAATGATGTAATTAATAAAATACACGAGGATAAAAAATAATATTTATAAATGGACAATATTTAAGCCCGCGAACTCAGCTCAATATATCTAATATGAAAAAAATGACAGCATTTGTCTGATGAGATTATTTTATGAAAAAACGTATTTTTAACAGTTGTTTCTTCAGAATATTTACATTTAAACATAGTATTATTTTAAAGATATATACGCAGTATTTTACAAAATATGAATTATTATCATAAAGTCACTAAAAAAATGCAATCATACAAAGTATAATCGGATTTTTTTTTTTTTTTTTTTAACAAAAATTGCCAAAACAAATAGATGAAAAGTTATCGCCAACTGAGCGACAAATATTTAAAAGGCGTCATTGAGGGGTCCTATAGTAAAACTGTACTGCCTGTGGAAGTACGAAAACTGGGTCGTCAACCATGAATTTTATTTTGAAACCTTTCTTTGAATGATTTTGTTTTCACTGTTGCACAATATTAATTTGGTTTTAGTAATGATTTGGCTTCTGATAAATTAAACTTTTAATTAGGTGGGGAAATTGGTATAATATTTATGAGTTTCAAATTTTAAAGGTAAATAAGAAAAGAAATAAGGTGAGAAAATTTCGGGGTTTCGCTAGTTGATGAATAAAACACTCTGCAAATGTAAACATTAATTATAGCCATGGAATTAGTTCATTTACTTTATTTTAATAATGATCGTTTTAAAATTTAATTAGTGGTATATTCATACTGTAAAAAAAAAAAAATAATAATAATAATAATAATAATTACAAAAGTTATCAATATTTATTTCTAAATGAAACACTCTGAAAATTCCGACATTATTTGTACGCGTAAAATTAATTAAATTATTTCAATACGATATAATAATTTCTTTAAAACTTTATCAATAAACTTTTTTGGTATTATATAAAAAACTTTAAATCCTGAATAATATCAAAAGGTATTGATAAGTAAAATACTGTGAAAATTTAAACTTTAATTATACTCATGAAATTAATTCATTTATTCATTCTAAAAATAATAATTTTAAAATTTAATTAGTAGTATTTATTATATTGTATAAAAAAACTTTTGATCTCAGAAGTTAATATTTATTTTTAAATGAAACACTCTGTAATTTAATTGTGTCCATAAAATTAATTAATTACTTTATTTTAATATAATCACTTTAAAACTTTATCATTAAGCTTTTTTTGATATTGCATGAAAAACTTTAAATCTTAGATGTGTTTTATATAATTAAAACCTTCTGAAAATTTAAACTTTAATTATACCCATGAAATTAATTCCTTTACTTTATTTAAAGAATAATCGTTTACAAACTTAATTAGTAATATTTTGTGCATTGTATATTAAAATTTAATTTTTTAAACTTAATTTAATTTATTGAATTAAATTAATTAAAAAATTTTAAATGGCATTTTGGAAGTTTTAAAATTAAGGTCTAAGTCATATTTATTAAAAGTATGGTGATCTGATTGTTTGGATTTATTCTAACTTTTTAATTTAATAGGGATTTGTCGAAAGATTTATTTAGGAAATTAAAGCTATGTAAATTTAATCATTGGGATTGTCATTATGTTTTTTATATAATCTTTACAGATCTTTTAATCTTAGAGATTTATAGATAGATTCATAGATTATTTAATATAGATAATTTATATTTTATTTATAGAATTATAAAATTTATATAATTATTAATTAATATAATTAATAATTTATATACTTAATAGCTATTTATATAATTATACAGTTTCCACCACTTATTAAAATCACATTCGTTCTGAGGCAAAGTGATTTTATTAAGCGGCTGATTTTTATATCCGGAGAACGTTCCTGAACTTAAGGAAAAGGTATTACTTCCCTGAATTTGGAAAGAAATTTCAAAGGATAACGAATAATAGAATTAGTAAACAATATTAATTAATTTTTGATAGATAATTAATTAATTGTTTCTTCGATATAAATAAATTAAATGCATTTCAAGTTCCCATGCACTTTCCTCTGAGGAAAATCATCATTACTTTGCTAAAAGTTCACGTTGTTGTTATAAATTTAAAATATTTTCGTTTAAACCTCAAGAATTATAGTAATTTCAAAATAAGAACTAGAAATTGCTTTTTAATAATTATAAATAAATAAATATATATATATCATTTCAAATCAAATTTGTAACTTATTACTGCGTTTTAAAGAATACGTTCCTTGAAATTTTTACGGAGATAAGTGATGGGGCGTGTTTAATTTGTAACTATGATGCCTGTGTAAAATCTTCGACAATGAACGACAACGGAGGGATTGTTGTGCTTTAATTTATTTTCTTATTTAAAAAAATAAAAATAAATAAAAAATAAAAAAAATTAGTGTGCATAATTGATATTTTTGGCTGCTGAGGTGATATTTTTTGAGTTTATTAACCGGCGATGCTGATTTTATTAAGCGACGGCTTTAAAAGTAATGTGTATTGATTTGATTCCGGTCCCAGCAATATGATCAAATTAAGCGGCTGATTTTATTAAGCGGTGGTTACTGTATTTAATTTGTATATTTAATTTATAGATAATTTATAGATCTTTTAATCTTAAAAAATTATACATTGGTATTGCTGAATGTTATCAGTGACCTGATAAATTGTACTTTTCTCCTTTTTCAACGCGCAAATTTCCCGGATAACAGATTTATTCAAAGCTACAGGAAAGTTTAGAGCATGCGCATTTAATGCGTTTTTACCGCGAAGCTTCTGTGATGCGGAGACACTCTTATTAATGTTTCAGCTGAGATCGGGACAGGATTAAATCTATAAAGCAGAGAGCGCTGTGGAACATTTACGGTTCAGAATAGGATTGTTGAAAGACTACCTGTTACTTCTAAAAGAATTATTGTCACGTTTTATAACCAATTTCTAACACAGATAGTATATTTAGCGTATAAGTCTTATTAATTAAAGGTATGTAAGTTTGATTATTTGGATTTTGATTCTGTTTTTATATAAATTAACCCTTTCATTCCCAACTTTTTCCCTCCATAAAACAATAAATCTTATATTTAGTCATAAATTTATTTCAAAGGTAATGTATATAAATATTTTTTTTAAATAGGAGTAATAGCAGAGTACGAATTAATATAGTGAACAAAGCAACTGATAGATGTTTATTTATGTTTATTATAACCACTGATGCCATTAAAAATCATAACTTTTCAATGAATAAAAATATCAAAATTTTGGAAGAAATGCATATTACAATTAATTAAAATACGCATTATAAACTTTAAAGAATAAAATAAAAAATATTTCAAGCAGTTAATTTACTTTAATTGCCCCAAACAGGAAACTGATTCCGATATTATTATCAGAAAAGTGTAAAAAATACTTTCAATTACCAACAAAGATAGTGAAATCATCTAAAATAGGTATTTTTCGGTGGGAAAATGTATATAGATTTTAATATTGTTCATTTTGAATCAGCGGGAGTGTTAGATGGTAAGAAACAAAATCTGAAATGTTATGATTGCAATTGGAATCACGGGGAAGAAAAGGGTTAATAGTGATTTTTTTTTTTTTTTTTTTTTTTTTTTAAGTTAAAATTAAGCTTATAAGCCATATTAATTAAAAACATGTAAGTTTGACTGTATTATTTTTACTCTAATTTTATTTAAATTTATAAATGATGGTTAAAAAAAGTACTTTGGGAAATTTAAGATTACATTTAATATGTCATATGTAAATCTCATTATATGCATTATATTACATTGTATATACAATTTTCATTTCATGAATTCCATTTTTTATTTTTTCCTTTTTAACGGAACTCTATGGTGATTTTATCTTTTATCTTTTCTCTAAAATGTTGACTGTTACTAATAATTCATAGTTTTTGCAAATTCTCTCATCGTTAGGCTTATGTGTTTTGTTAGTGTCATTTCCCTTCTGCGTAAGTACTTTAACTTGTTTTTACTGATCACTGGTACTCAAATTAATTTAATACCGTGAATATTTTATTCGAAATAAATCTTATTTAAAATTTATTTATGTTGGAATCTTCATATATCTTTTGTCTGCTGAGTGTTACAATGGTACTAAATAATTCATATTATATATATATATATATATAGAGAGAGAGAGAGATAGATAGAGAGATAGATATAGAGAGGTGTTTAAATAAGGTCCTTTGGAAAATTTAAAATTAAACGCTTAAGTCATGGTTACTAAAGCTATGTAAATTTGATCATTTGGATTGTTATTCTATTTGTATACAAATGTACAAAGATATTTGAAAATAGCATTTTGGAAATTTTTAAAAATAGGCAGATAAGTGATATTTAATAGAGATATCGTAATCAAATTGTTTGAATTGTTATTTTATTTTATTTTATCATTTTATAATTCATTAGTGATTAACAGAAACATTCTCTTATAAAATTAAAGCCTTGTGAACTTGATCATTGGAGTAATGCATTGTTTTTATGCAAATTTACAGGGATTTTTGAAAATAGTCTTTTGTAAATTTTAAAATTAGCTGTGTATGTCATGTTAAATAAATATATGTTAAACCGATTGTTTCGATTGTTATTCTAAATTTTTAATTTTATGCGGATTTATAGTAAAGGTTTTATAGAAAATTACATTGAAAGAATGTACAGTGGATTTTTTATAATAGTATTTTGGAATTTATCCTTTAGAAAATTAAAGCTATGTAAATTAATTTAAGCTTTTCCACGCCAATGTTCCATGAATGGAACATGGAATTAAAAATTCATTTAAAAATTAAGTATCATGAATACTGACTTGAAACAATTATCAGATATAATAGAAAGATGACTTGATTTTTTGAAATAGAAATTACAGTTCAATGATAAAAGGAGAAATGTACAGAAAGTTATAAAAATGACCTATTTCACCATTTTCCCTTTTACCCCACAGTTTAAAAATTCACATAATTTAGAAAAATAAGAAAATGCTTCTAAAAATTGGTTGGCATATTTAAATTAGTTTACATTATTAAAATATAATATAATATAATAATATTAAATATAACAATACTAAATTATATTAATTTTTTTTTTTACACATTTTAATGATAGGGTTCTTTAAATTAAAGCATTAGAAGGCACAATATGTAAAATACGAATTTAAGTTACACCAGGATCTGAATGCTGTGTGTAAAATGTTAATTAAATTAGTATTCTATTTTTATATATAGTCACAGTGAGTTTTAAAAATAGTGTTTCATAAATTTAAGAATTAGGCGTGTAGAAATTTGTTATTACGATTGTTTTAATTTATTTTATTTTTTATAATTTAATAGATTAATTTATAAAAATTAAAGATATTCAAATTTGACCACTTGAATTGTTATTCTATTTTTATATAAACGTAAATGATTTTAAAAAATAGTCTTTGCAAAAATTATATTCATTAAGAATAATGTCAGTTTTAAATACAATTGTTTGGATTACAACTTTTAATTATTATTATTATTATTATTATTATTATTATTTAAAGCTATATAAAATTGAACATGAGAATTGTTATATATTTTTTATTTATTTTTTATTATTATTATTATTTATAAGTTTATAGTAATTTTTAAAAATAGCCTTTTGGAAATTTTAAAATTAGGTGCATAAGTCATAATTATTAAATATACGTTACTCACATTGGATTCTTATGCTATTTTTTTATATGTATAATTTTATAGTGATTTATTGAAATATTTCTTTAGAAAATTAAAGTTATGGTAAATCTGAACTTATTTTATATAAATTTTGAATGATTTTTTCACATACTCTTTTGGAAATTTTCATATTAGACACCTAAGTTAAGTCACTAAAGGCATTCTAGTTTCGATTAATATTTTATTTTTATTTTTTCTCTGATTTTTATAGTGATTGATAGAAATATTCTTTAAAAAAAAAAAAAAAAAACTGTATAAATTTGATTATTTGGATTGAAATTCTTTCTTCGTAATTTAATTTTATAGGGATTTTTGGAAATTTTTCTTTGTAATTTTACAATTAGGCATATGTCATATTCATTAAAGATATAATAATCCGACTGCCTGGATTGTTATTCTAATTTTATAATTATTTATCAAAATGTATTTTGCAAAATTAAAACTATGCAAATTTCATTATTTGAATTGTACTTATATATATAAATGACAGATATTTTAATAAAAATTTTACCTTCATATTTTAGCATTTAATAGGTACATGTCAATACCAATACAGCAAAAATAAAACTGATTGTAACACATTGCTAAAACTAGCACAGAAATGTTGCGATACATGTTAAGATCCAATAAGAGACAAAAACAATTTACATTACTTACGCCCACTTGAGTAAAAAAGGACCATTAACTAACTATATTGACGGAGAAAATAAATAAAGGACCTCAGAAATAATAATTTGTATAAAAAATAGATTAATAACTGTAATAAAAAATGCTTAAAAGTAGAAGTAAAATATCATCAGGGAGCATGTACTTCATAAAGCTGTGAACTGCAACGATTTCGTAAAACAATATAGCTAACAATAGCAAATATATATTATTCATGCCCCGATCGAGCAGCAAAACCATTTTGAATGAGAAATGAAATAAAATATTAAATCAAATCATCAAGGAAGCCAGAGAGAAAAATGGAAAAAACAGAGTAACCACATGTAAAGCTGTCACAGAACACGGAAAATAAACTGTTGCCATAAAAAAATAAAATAAAATAAAAATTAATTAATTCCTTGAAAACATCGATTAATCGGTAAAAATTAACAACTGAGCATTTCAATAAATTCATTAAATATATATGCTAGTCGCATTGTTTGTAATATTATTCCACTTTTGTATGTATATATTATATAAATGTATATATATAAAGTATTAAATGTATTATATATGTATATATACAAAGATTTAAAGAAGCATTTTTTTTTTTTTTTTTTTTTTTTAATCAAACTAAAAATTAAAATTAACAGTTTCATTTAAATTTATAGTCATTTTTCGACTTATGTTCGAATACAGTACGAATAAGTGAAATTTTTATAATTAGTTGTTTTATAATTTGTTGCATTATAATTTTTCATTAAATTAGTATTATTTGCTAGAAACATTAAACTTACAAAAAATGTTTTAAATGCTGATAGTGATTATTCATTTCATATGCATTCAATAGAGATTGCATAATAATTTTCAATGATATTTTTATTTAATAAAATTGTTTATTTATTATTTGCGTACTAATTTAAAAATAAATAAATAAATATTTAAAGAGCAACGATAGTTGAAGTGGGGAAAAATTCATTAAAAAGAATAAATAAAAAAGTTTTTTTAATGGGATTTATCGAAAACTAATAAACCTTCCTTTTCATTATTTTTCAATGTAATGTCTACATATACACATTTTTTTTTTTTTTTTTTTTTTTTTTTTTAATTTAAATAATGTATTTATTATTTATTTATTAAGTTTAATAATGTTTTTGAAAGTATAAATTGAAATATATATACTACATATATATATATATATATACGTATGTTGGTTTTTATTTGTATCAGTATTGATTGGTTACTATTAAAAATATATATATAAGTTTTTATTGTAATTATAAAACGCATAACTTATATATTTTATATATAACGTTTTGTTTTATTTTTCTTTATTATGTCTAATTTTTTATAGTTTAAATATAAAATTATAAAAAATAGTTATAAATTTAAAATTGTTTCAAAATAAATTTAATAATGTAATTAACATTTACTCAAACTAGTAGTAATTATTATTATTATTTTTTTTTAATTGAGGGATTTATAATTATTTACTAACATTTTCTTAATTTATATTATTATATTTAAATAAATATATTTATATTTATATATATAAATATAAATATATTATATATCTATATTTATATATAAATATATTTATATTTATATATATAAATATATTTATATAAATATATTAGGTCGTTGCAAAAGTTCGTGCGGTTTTTTATTGCTTCATTTCATAAAAATACATGAAATCAAATGACAATTTATAATCAAAATACTCTCCATTACTTTCTACAACCTTTGCCCGTTTTTCGGGTAACAAATGTATACCACGGCGATAGAAGCTCTTGTCTTTGGAGGCAATAAAATGATCGGCGTCCGCACGAACTTTTGCAACGACCTATACATATATATTTATATTATTATATTTATATATATTATATTTATTAATATTTACTTACTAAGCCAAAAATACCAAAATTTTTATTAAAAAATCAAAATTGAAAATATCGGCTGTATGTATATCAGTGATAAACATTCATTATTTTGAAAAATGAATATATTATATACATGTGCGCATACTTCATAAGAATTTTTTAAAGATTTGTTTACACATCATCAGGATGTTTGAAGACTGCAAACAGAAGTTTGTTTGAAACACATAACTGTATGAATGAAATGAATTTTGCTTGCGTTAGCAACAAGAACTGATCTAGTTCTAAATATTTAATAATTCAAGTTTTACTCCATCCTATATTTAAATTTTATTATATATATATATATATATATATATATATATATATATATATATATATATATATATTGTTAATAAAATGCCTTTACTTTTTATATTTCCAGTACATTTATTTAGGACAAAGTAAAAAAAAAATTTCTATGTTTAATTGTATGAAAATTAATTTAAATGAGTATTATTTGAAAACAATTATAAATATAAGAGTAATGTGCCGGTATAGAAGTTCAAGAAAGGCGCAAAGATAAATAAGTAGAAAATTTTTTTTGGAAAGTTTAAATTTAAAATTATTAAAATTGGTATATATATACACATATATATAAATATATATAATTATTATTCTTTTTCAGTTTAATTAACAGTTAATACTTTTATTAAAATCATTCAATCTTTACATTTTAAATAACAAACTTTTCGCGATTACGAATGTTTTTTTCTAATGTCAAAAAAAAAAAAAAAAAAAAAAAAAAAAAGTTATATATTAGTTTTTATTTTTCATTTTCTGCAATGGATACTGCAATAGAGAGAATAAGTAATATAGTTTCTTTCTTTTGTTTACTTTAAAAATTTGAAACTTTTTTTTAAAGTCTTATACCAATTTCACCATCCATTAAAATTTTAATTCAAAACAGTATTGCCAAATGGCCGAAACGTCAATTTCCCAAACAAGCTTTCAAATTTTTACAAATCAGGGGTTTTTCTAAAAAAAAAAAAAAAAAAATCCTCGACTCAATTTTTGCTAGAAAGGTAATTTTTTTTAAAAATAATTTCGAAATAATTAGTAGATCTAAGTCCAAATTTTTCCCCAAACAAAGCTCATTTTTGAAAAAAATCCCCAAATACAAGACTAACTTTTATACACACTAGTTATTAACTTTATTAATAAGTAGTGAATCACTAGTATGCATAGAGACAAGTTAATTAACTTTAAATTAATTTTACGCTTGTTAATTAACTTTTAGTTAATTAATTTTACACTAATAAATTAACTTTTTATACATATTAGTTATTGAAAATTTTTAAATCTGCGTGGAGTACTGAGTCCAGTTTCCTCAACTCTTTCTAGGTTATTCGTGAAGAAGTATTATTAAACCCTCTAATCAATTGTTGTACTAAATTCCGTATCTGTATAACAACGGGTGCTGAGAGAATTTTCTGAGGATGTCCTAAGACGAAATGGCACCTGAAAATAGTCCCTACGTACTAAAGAAAACTGCTAAATCCGTACGCGTAAGAAAAAATCCCTACAATTCACAACAGTGAACGTGAACTAATCAGGTAGACCAATTTAAGACAAAAAAAGTTGAAAAATTCCCCAGGTTTCTCCCCAAAAATTTCAGAAATCCCCACACATTTCCCCACAAATATTCAGTTCCCAAAAAAGTCCCCAGAAGCCTAAAGAATCACCAAAATGGGGACAAAATCCCCCCAATTTGGCTTCACTGATTCACGAGAAGCCAAATTATTATTAGTTTTTGTGGGATGACACGCTAATGATACTTAAACCAAATCATCCAAAGAAAAGTTTCAAATTAAAATGCATGTTTGACGACCAAGTTTCATATTTGCCCAGGCAAAACATCTTTAATAAAGGACCCCCTATGGCGACTTTTAAATTTTTGCCGCCGCCATGTTGGCGAGATCCCTTTCGTTTTATTGTGGTATGTGGATGTATGTGGGTTACTTCTATTTACGGCTTCTTGAAATCAAACAAATTAGCATTAACATCTGTAACTAACAGTATTGTTTACGTAAGAATCAATTAATAGGCAAACGCATTATATCCAGTTATATCAGTTATTTCTTTGTAACAATTAAAACTATATGATACCCCTCGTTGTATGCGGTAAATATGACAAATAAAAAATATATATACGAATGAGAATTTGAAAATTTATTTTTAAATCTATCGATTTCATTTACAAGTTTTCTTAATTTAGTATTTTTAAATATAAAATTCTTAAATTTAAATTTTAAAATATTTTCTTGTTATATGTCATTAATAATTCTTAATTCTATGTCAGCGTATGTTTTTTTTTTTTTTTTTTTTTTTTTTTTTTTTTTTTCTGTAGATAACACAGGCCTACAAAAATTATGATGCCAAAATTTTATTTTATGATTTTAGCTGATCTTTATGTTTTTTGATGTGCTGAAGCCGAAAATACGGCCAGTTATTCTCTATTTCGTATAGATTTTTACCAATATAGGGTGTTTACCAATAAAATTTCTTACATATAACCATCATAACAATAGGTCGGTTGGTTAGTTGGTATGGTTTTACATCGCACTAGTGCTGTGCAATCACAACAATAGGCATCCATGATTAATTAATCATGGAAACATACCGTAAAACTTAATATACAGTTATATTGGTGGTAGAGTAATGAAAGAAATTGTATATGCAGGCACCCTGTATTGACAAAAATCTATACGTGATAGAGAAAAACTGGCTTCATTTTCGGTTTCAGCACACCATAATACATAAAGATCAGCCAAAATTATAAAATCAAAATTTTACATGTCGACCTGTGTAATTTATTTATATAATTATTTATATGTTTATGTAATAATAATGATCAGGGCTCGTGAAATATGGTCGCCATTGTCGACCAATATATTTTAACTGGAGACTATGGGTTACACACAAATGGAACGCTTGCAATTTCGATGACGTAAATTTTGCAAGTTTTTGGCAAATACAGTCGACAGCAAAAGTATCCGAGCACTAGCAAAACTTCCTATGTAAAAAAGGTACACTTAATGCAGTTTTGTTAAAGAAATCCTTGTCGAATCCTGTTCTTAGTCAGTCTAAGAACACGATTCGACAAGGATTTATTTAACAAAACAGTGTTAAGTGTGCTTTTTTTATATTGGAAGTTTTACTAGAGCTCGGATACTTTTGCTACCGACTGTAGTCATACATTTGGAACGTTTGCAAACGGCTTTTCAACTGGAAGTGTTTCCTTTGTATGTACCCCTAAGTTTTCAACTTTAAGACAACTCAACTTTTTTCTTTTTTTAAATATTTTTGGGGGGAAAGTTTGTCCCAGAATCGGCTTCTGTTCCATTCTCGAGGTGTCTAACTCTCGCCATTTTGATTCCTGCTCCTCTCACTACGTTTTGAGCCACTGTGTTGAATGAATGCTGCATTAGATTTGGACCACATTTCTCCATGCATGTTTCACAGATTTCGGTGTTAAATTAGTGCTCCGTTTTAGGGAATCGGTTTACACTGTTCCTGCTTGTGCATGCTCAACAGTGATGCCAGATGGTCGAAAATTATTTCCCCAAACAGGTCTTCAAATTTCCCCAAATCAGGGTTTTTTTTTTCGAAAAAATCCCCAACATGATTTCTACCATGATTTACTAAAAAGGGAAAATAAAAATTTTTTCAAAAAGAAAATATCAAGCAGATTTAAGCCCAGATTTTTTCCCAAATGAAGGCAATTTTTGAAAAAAAATCCCCAAATACAAAAATGTATTATAATCCCCTCTAATCAGATGGTGGTGTTGGCAATATACGGAGAGGGTATATGTGTGAAATTATAAAGAAATTGTAATGTGTAATTTTAACCCATTAGTAGTCGCGGTAGACAGCACCACCTGATACAGATTGTGCACTTTTTATTCCACTGTCACCAATAATTTTAAGAAGTGATATATGATACATATAATCGACGTTTTTTCGATTCTATTCGCTTTTTATGTATATCAAATGCCGGTTATTTCTGTACAGATAAGTATAAAGGATTTAAGTCCAAAAATGTCGATTTTGAGTTAAGTACATAGTCAGACACAGAAAAAAATTCTCTATCGATTGGTATAAAGGATTTAAATTCATGTCATTTAGTCTTTGAGAAAATCCATTGGTAAAAAAAGACTCAAGTCAGTAATTTAGCATTAATCTTTGGTATAAAATATTTAATTCAAAATTTTCCCTTTATTAAATGAAAGTTGATAATCACTGAATGGTATAAAGGGTATAAATCAACCTAATCCCTCTTTCCTAATCGATTCTTCTGATCAGTTTTTAGTTACACTGTAAAAAAATAACTATTACCAGCTGCAAGAAACTGTCTGTGAGTGGAGAAAATAATACACTGTAAAAAAATAACTATTACCAGCTGCAAGAAACTCTCTGTGATTGGAGAAAATAATTATTTTCTCCACTCACAGAGAGTTTCTTGCAGCTGGTAATAGTTACTTTTTTACAGTGTAGTTTAACTTTGTTTTTCGTCTCCTGAAAAATCAAGATTATGGACTTAAATCCTTTATACTTATCAGTACAGATTTACTAACAAAAATATTAATGGTGAAAGAAGAAAATTTTCAAAATGAATTCTTTACATCCCCCAACACTATACTGACCAAACGTCCCTATTTTCTGGGGACAAATGGGGACGCCCCCCCCTTTTTTTTTTTTTTTTTTTTTTTTTAAGGCATTTTTCTAAGTTTTTAAAAATTGTAGAAACTAAATTATTAATCAATAACACTTTATTTTTAGTCCTTATTTAATAGGAATGAAAAAATACATCCATAATTTGATAATTGTAGCAATTTTTAATGCTTCTCTATTATAAAGGTACTTTGATCTGGTCAGCCTACCCAACACTGTCCTCAGCCTTGTGCCTCTCAGTGCTACAATATATTATAAAAATTTCATTCAACTAAATTTTATAACAGACATTGAATTTATTTTCTTTATCAAAGCATATAATTTTACATTTCATTTTGTATTTTCTATGTCTAAGTTAGCCACTACATTTATTATTATGTAGTAGGACTAAGATAGAAATGGACCAGTTAGCACTGTGAGCCAGTTAAAGTTAGTTCGCAACCATACCAAATTGTAGAAGTGTACACCTTTATTTAAACTGGTAATTAAATGTTTACATTTAAACAAGCTTTGAGACTTTACAATCAGTTATAATATTGTTTTGAACCTAAACAGTTTTATCAATTTCAAAAACACTTTTTTCCCTTAATAATTAAATAAATCTAATAATTTTTAACATCATAAATAGTTATTGCAGATATGAAAACAAAATATGTGATTATATTACATATTATATTTTGTCATAGTCATAGTATGTATGGTATACACGTAAGATTTTGTACCTGAGTTATTATTATTAATATTATTACTTTTTTTTTTTTCGGGGAGGGGGGGGGGTAGAATAGAAAAAGCGTTTCGCATACAATAAGGAAAAGGTGTGCAATAATAATAATAAAAATAATAAAAATAAGAATAATAGAAAGCTAATTTATTTTAGTCAAATTAATTTAAGGTAAAAATTGCATAACTTAAAATGTTGCTATCATTATTTAGTTGTATTCAAAACTGAATTAAGCGGTCTTTAAAAAGTGGATAAATGTTATAATTTGGAAATTAAAATTAATAACAGCGCATCTTCTTCTCTATATACTAAATCCAAAAGCAAGGTATCCTGATTTTCAATTATCAAATAAAAAAGAAGCAGCATTTAAAATATATCCAGGCAGTTTTTTTTTTTTTTTTTTTTTTTAACAATTTATTATTTTTGATTTTGAAATTTCATGCAAAATATTCTACATTGAAGAATTGTGAATTAATTTATTAAAATATAAAAGCGTTAGAATGTTGATAAAATCAAGAAGATGACATTAAAAATTAAAATATCTAAGTATTGAAAAATGTTGAAATAATTCCAATAGTGAGATTTCTTCTTATAGGGTTGTACGATTAAAATTGTGTAGCAAAGTTAGTTTCGAAAAAGCTATAAAAATTGTAATGTTATTTAAAATATTAAATGTGAATTCTGTTCAATAAGCAATTTTCAAATGGATTGCAATATTCCACTACATAATCCTAAAGTATAATTTTTCCTTAAATCTCTTCCTATAAATCTTTTTCCCGGTTAATACGACAGATTGTATTATTTTTTTCAGATAGAGATTTTGCATTGTCGCCATTTACTGTATTGCATCTTGAATGAATGTGCAAACATTTTTGCTTTTATTTAAAATATATAAAGCTTAAAGTTTGTAATTGTATCTGTTCGGATTATCAGATTTTATCGAAAATTGGTGTATTTATTAATAAATACAAAATATACCAAAAGCTGTATTGTTCAGTCGGATAATTGATTAAAAAAATATTGAGTGAGAAACATATTTTATTTTTAAAATTCTTTGAAAAGAAAAAAAAAAAAAAAAAAAAAAAAAAAAACTGGTGCCAAGAATAAACAATTAAGTGAATATATTTGCTTCATTCATGGCAAAAAACATAAACAAAAATAGTGCGACAAATTCTGTGCCGGCAACGAAACAACAGGGACAGCAAATCTTGAAAATAAACAAAAACCGAATTCAGTGCCGGCACATGACGTATGCACCGGAATCTGTGAATCTGCAGAAAAAGGTGCGAGTTGCTCGTCAAGGGTAGACACTAGTAGTGCTATTGGTGGGCCAGTCTAGTTTATAAGGTCTATGCGCGCGCCAGACGGACTGGACTGGGATAAGGCACCTATATATCTTTATAGGGGCTCTAGACTGGGAGGACTTTCTGAAAAGAGAAGATTGAACACACGAAACCATACAATATGGAAAAGCCATACATGTGTCAAATATGTTCTAAAAGCTTTTCCCAAAAGGAATATCTGAAAACACATCTACGCATGCATACAGAAGAAAAGCCACACGTGTGTGAAGAATGTTTTAAAGGATTTTCTGTGAAGAGTAATTTGAACATTCATCAACGCACCCATATAAAAGAAAAGCCATCCGTGTGTGAACTGTGTTCTAAAAGATTTTCCCTTAAGGGAAATCTTAGTATCCATCAACGCATCCATACCAAAGAAAAGCTATACGTGTGTGAAGTGAAAGGATTTTCCCAAAAGGGAGAACTGAACAGTCATCTACGCACCCATACAAAAGAAAAGCCATACGTGTGTGAAGAATGTTTTAAAGGATTTTCTGTAAAGAGTAATTTGAACATTCATCAACGCACCCATACTAAAGAAAAGCCATACGTTTGTGAAGTATGTTCTAAAGGATTTTCCCAAAAGGGAAATCTGAAAACACATCTACGCATGCATACAGAAGAAAAGCCATACGTGTGTGAAGAATGTTTTAAAGGATTTTCTGTAAAGAGTATTTTGAACATTCATCAACGCACCCATACAAAAGAAAAGCCATACGTGTGTGAAATGTGTTCTAAAAGATTTTCCCATAAGGGAAATCTTAGTATCCATCAACGCATCCATACCAAAGAAAAGCTATACGTGTGTGAAGTGTGTTCTAAAGGATTTTCCCAAAAGGGAGAACTGAACAGTCATTTACGCACCCATACAAATGAAAAACCGTACGTGTGTGAAGTATGTTCTAAAGGATTTTCCCAAAAGAGCGATCTAAATATTCACAAACGCGTCCATACAAAAGAAAAGCCATATGTGTGTGAAGTATGTTCTAAAAGATTTTCTGTAAATACTCGTCTAAACAATCATTTACGCACCCACACAAAAGAAAAGCCACACGTGTGTGAAGTATGTTGTAAAGGATTTTCTGTAAAGAGTAGTTTGAACATTCACCAACGCATCCATACAAAAGAAAAGCCATATGTGTGTGAAGTATGTTCTAAAGGATTTTCCCAAAAGAGTAATCTAAACCGTCATTTACGCACCCACACAGAAGAAAAGCCGTACGTGTGTTAAGTATATTTAATAAAGAAGCATCAATAAACTGGCGTTGTAAAAATATTACTTACAAACTTTGAATAAACACCATAAAATGCAATAAACTCGCAACAATTTTTTCGGGTCGAAAAACACACGACCCTTCATCAGGCGAATAAAGTAAGCACGAGTGCTGCAGTCAAAGCGGCAACTGCAGCACTCGTGCTTACTTTATTCGCCTGATGAAGGGTCGTGTGTTTTTCGACCTGAAACAATTGTTGCGAGTTTATTGCATTTTATGGTGTTTATTCAAAGTTTGTAAGTAATAGTAATATAGTGTGTTAAGTATGTTGTAAAAGATTTTCTGTAAAGAGTAGTTTGAACATTCACCAACACATCCATACCAAAGAAAAGCCATACGTGTGTGAAGTACGTTCTGAAAGATTTTCTGTGAAGACTCGTCTAAACAATCATTTACGCATCCACACAAAAGAAAAGCCACATGCGTGTGAAGTATGTTCTAAAAGATTTTCCCAAAAGGGAAATCTAAATATTCACAAACGCATCCATACAAAAGAAAACCCATGTGTGTGAAGTATGTTCTAAAAGATTTTCTGTAACAACTAATCTAAACAAACATTTATGCACCCACACAAAAGAAAAATCATCCATGTGTGAAGTATGTTCTAAAGGACTTTCCCGAAAGGGCCATCTAAATATTCACCAACATACTCATACAAAAGAAAGCCATGTGTGTATGAAAGATTTCACCAAAAGAGACATCTAAATTGGCATCCTCAAACACATACTGGAGAAAAGCCATACAAGTGTGAAATATTTTTTTAAAGATTTTATATAAAAGAGTGTCTGAGGAAACATATACATCCTTACAGGAGAAAAGCCATACTTGTTTGAAGTATGTTCTCAACAAGGGTGAGATTTTTTTATTTTTTGTGTTTTTCTGGTGTGCATTTGTTACGGAACTTAATCTAATGAAATTTGATGAACAATAAAGCATGATCTTTTATTCTTATTTTATAGATTAAAAAGCATTTATTACTATAATGCATTTTGTCATAAAAAGTCTATTATTTCATTTCAATGGTTTGCCTTTGTGTACAGTTTCAGCTTTTTTGTCTTCTTTCTAATTTCCTCCGTGTCTGGAATATTTTCTGAAAATATCTCTGTAAATGGGTATCTACGCATCCATACCATCCAATTTAGCACCTTTCCCTACCGGAAAAATTATGTATTTTTTTTTTTTTTTTTTACTTTATCAGGAAAAACCGTTACACTTCACTGATAAAATAAAAGAAAAAGAAATATTTCTATTAAATTTTTGGTAGCCAAAAGGTGCTAAGTTGTCAACTATACCAGTGGCGGCTCATGAATGACGTACTGGGGATGCTGCATCGAAACGTCAAGAAAAAGTGCATAGAAGGAATCTTTATTCCCCTTCCTGCGGCTGATTTGTTTATTTCGACAATCAGTGTAAATATGTTGACATTCCAAGAGCCAATTGCGAGAAACAGCTTTCCATGCTATCGTACTGTTTTAGTCATTACCCTACAACACAATTCATCCTGATTGCATTGTTATTACGTATATTCGATTAAATATTACGTCGCATTGAGTTGAAATTTGCTGTCTGCTTTGGTAGATTTTCGGTTGAAATGTCACAAGCAAAGCTCTAATATGGCCTCAAATAATAATTCGTTGGTACGTAAAATCAACCAAATTCGGATGCAAGACATCCAGAGCTTATCTAACTCATGTAAAATCAACCAAATTTGGATGTAAATGCAACATGTGCTTTCATCCATTTAATGTAATATGAATCAGATCTGGATGTATTGTTTATTGATAATATATACATCAGATTTGTATGGTTGACCCGTAGTCCACTGGTAAATCTTCATCAGATAAGCTTGCTCTCCTACGCTCGACGGTGATTAGCAGTGTGGTGACATAACCACTCGGCCACGGAGGGCTCATCTGGATGTAAAATATACATGCAGATCTCATCTAATTCATGTAAAATCTACCAAAATTGGATATGGAATATACATCTAGATTTCATCCACGTTTTATAGAAATTATGTAAAATCAACATAACTGATGCATTTTTCTTTTCTTTTTCTTTCTTTTCTAAGCATTTTAATGCATTTAATATTAAATAGGGGTGCCAAAAGCATTGACATTGGTTTTTATAATGCAAAGATTGATTTTAAACATAAATGTGATATTGATTTTCAATATCAGGATTTAAATATATGTCTAAAATCCATATCCTATATATTTTTCCCTAAAATTAATATTTGCATAATAAAAAACAAAGTCAGTGCTATTGGCACACCTTTTTAATATTAAATGCATTAAAATGCTTCAAAAAGAAAGGAAAAGAAAAATGCATCAGTTATGTTGATTTTACGTAATTTTTATAAAAACTTGGATGAATACTTAGCAAGATGAAATTCATTACCCAGGCAGAAAATTTGGTAAGATAGCATTTTTTTTTTAATATCACATCTGGAACTTTTTCAGATAAAATTTTGTATATCATCTTACTAGAATATGAGACATATTTTGCTCATAGCAAATTTTTGTTTTTTGTACAGGAGTCAATTATTATTTTTTCAAATTCCTTGAAATTTTTAGTTGGTTTCATAAAATTCTGCTCCAATTTTTTCTTGTAACTTATTGCAGAAGTACAAGATCAGTATTTGAGGAATAAAATCTGTACTGAATGTTTTGGGAATAGGAGACTGTATACAAAATCTATTTCTTGTTGACTTGCAATATCACGCACTGTTAAAATATAACTTCTAGACATACTTTCTGAAAATCTGTTGATATTTTTGAAGATTACCGGCTATGAAAGTTAACAGTATTTATTTTTAAAATTAAAAAAGTGAAGATATTGCAAAATCAAATGTCAAAAAATTCTTAAAGTGTTACAATTGTTATACCACAATAATAATTAATTATTGTTAATTCAGTGGTTAACCATTCAATAATTAAAAGAAAATCTCTATATTCAGAGCTAAAGCAATAACAGAAGGTTTAATTACGTTAAATTTATAATTTTCTTTTGAAGAAATAAATAAATAAATTTTATTTCCATTACCCTATTACCGTAGGTAATGAAGTATAATTTTTGATAAAATATTTCGATATCAAATTTTCCCCCGATTTGCATGTTTAAAGTCTCCTAAATCAAAAAAGTTTTTGGAAAAAAAAAAAAAAAAAATCTTTTTCGATACTGTTCGTTTTGAAACTGATTATTATTAATTTTCTTTTCTTTTTCTTTCTAACAAAAGAGAAAGAAACAGAAAAAACGATTTTGATGAAATTCTGGCAAAAGCAGAATTTAGTTTAGTAAGGATGACTATTATTATTATTATTATTTTCAAATTATAACATCGCTTTCAAATTATTCTGTTATATTTTCGATTTCGATAAATGTCCAACTATCGTAAAACTAGCGACAACGTTTTATCTGTAGATTGAGACTAATAGTTCTCCGTACTAAAAAGATGATTTAAAGAAGGAAAAAAAAAAAATTTTTTTTTCAGTTTGATCATTATTTTACGGAGTGTAAATTGAATTTACAATAAATATTATTTTTATTACATGACCACCGTTCATTAATTTACAATAAAAATTATTATTCTAGATGATCGTTTTACACATGTTCTTAATTTTATTTTATTTTGATTATTACAAACTTAAATTTGATTTATATTACATAATATATCGAGAATATTTAAGCTACTTAAATAAATAGAAAAATAAAAATTAAATACAATGAAAAAATAGAAATTAAATAAACGACAAATAAAAAAGCATAAAATAAACAAACAAGTATTTCATCAATCTTGTTTCTTTAGAAGCACAGGTCAGGTATATTTATCTCGGTCATTTCTGCCTTTATATCGTATTTATTTATTTATTAATACCATATACATCAGATTTGTATGCTTGACTCTCGAAGCCCGCTCAGAGCCTGATTACCACCTGTTAGGGGTCCAAGGGCCAGGACGATTTTGGTGCTACCCCCCCCCCCCCCCTCTTGAACAAATTAAATGTTTTTATTTTTTTATTTTTATTTTTTAATCTAATTTGTGCACAAAGTTTGACTGCTGGTAAAAAAGTTAAAGCATCACCTTCATAAGAAATTAGTTTTAACTTCTTTTGCAACGAGACCTCAAATTATTATTATTATTATTGGTGCAGGGGTAATCTTTCTTCTATGACTGTTGGAATCCACTTGCATAGAAATGTAATTTTTTACAAGGTATTCTTTATAATACTGTTTTCTTTTTTAATCCTAATCTACCTCATTCATACCATACGAAGCCAGCGGGTATGTAAATATGAACACATAACCAAATACCACTGAAAATGTAAAGATATTTTCCATTAAGATGATACAAAGTTCTTTAATTTGTATTATATAACTGTAAGTCTGCAAGTGAAAATTTATCTGGATTTTTTGGTCCGCTGTAAAATGTTATATCATTCGACCGATCTCCCCGAAAACTGGTATATTTCATAATCTAGCTAATGTTGTATTTTTTAATTTAATCGGATAATTGGTTAAAATATATTAAAAAATCCCTACTCTCACCAAAATATCATTATCGTTAGCTAACTTTTGGTTAATTTTTTTTAAGGAAATCTTTTCCAAAAATGGCATTTTTTAAATTTAAAAATTATTTTGGTGCCTCTAGATAGAGGTGCCCTAGGCCGAGGCCTTGTCGGCCTGTGCGATAATCAGGCCTTGAGCCCGCTTGTAGATCTTCGTCAGATAAAGACAGATAGAACATGACAGAATTCAAGTACGAAAAATTGGAAAGTCACCCAGGGCCAGCACGGAAATCGAACCCGCTCTCCTACGCTCGAAGGCGATTAGCAGTGTTGTGACATAACCACTCGGTCACGGAATACCCGTTATTATACCGTTCTTTATAATTTAATCCAGTCCGTGTCAAGCAACGCAACATTTATTAGGTTGAAATATGAAATAAAATGAAAATATAACGAAATTAAAGTATAAATAAAAATTTATATACAAAAAATTATAAAACAACGACGCCAGCAAATGGAATTTAAAATGAACATACCAATTACAATGAAACGAAATTGCATTTTAAATTTTATTATCATTGAAGGATTCTGCTCAGTTCCGCATCATATTTGTTCTCATAACTTTTTATTCTATGTCATACTGTATTCAGGATAAGAGCAATGAACCAGGCTAATGGCCAATCTACTAAGCTGCCCTTACCCATATTAACATTTAAAAAGAGAAAACGTAATATGTATTGTACGAAATATTGTTTCACATTATTCATTACTCTCTTAATATAAATTCTTAAAATAACCATGATTTTTGAAAGGAATTAAATATGTTTACCAGATAAGCTGGCGATATATTCTCGCCAGCAAGAATGTCAAGAATCGCCAGCAAGAGAGTCAAGAATGTCAGATATGAAATCTATTCCGCTGCAACATATTAGTATCTTATATCAGATACTTTATTTAGACATTTGAAAACAAATATTATGGTAGAATATTTATCCTTTTCTTTTTAATTAGTATATTAGTTGTTGGATATTTATTATGTAAATATCATCCTCTGAAATGAAATGTTTATGTTTTCAATAGAATATGGAAGTTTGCCATTTTTTTTTTTTTTTTTTTAGAGTTTGGAAATTTAAAATTCAAATTTTATCAATTTTACAGCAAAAACATCTTAATCTAACGCATACAGACGATAACTAATACAATAATTAATATACAAAGAAATATAAAACCACGACGCCAGCAAATGGAATTTAAAATGAACATATCAATTAAATTACAATGAAACGAAATCGCATTTGAAATTTGATTAGCATTGGAGGATTTTGCTCAGTTCCGCATCATATTTGTTCTCATAACTTTTTATTCTACGTCATACTGTATTCAGGATAAGAGCAATGAACTAGGCTAATGGCCAATCTACTAAGCTGCCCTTACCCATATTAATTTTTAAAAAGAGAAAATATTTGTAAGAAGAAAAATATCATAATTTTATTTACAATCCGCGATTGTAATGAAATGCTCGCTCTCTGGTGGGCTAAGGGGAAATTACAATAAACATGCTTTAATTCGAATTCCATCAAGCCGCCATTGCTAGCCGATGTTTAGTTTCACATATATTTATTGAATAAAAATGAATAAATCCAGTAAAAAAGATAACACATACTGTTGTGTGCTCCAGTGTAACTCCAAAGGACCAAGAAATCCAGAATTAAGCTTCCATTTATTTCCAAATGACAAACTTAAAATTTCAGTTGCTTCGGCTAATGGAAGTAAAGAATTAATCAGATAATTTGAAACTAATATTTGTTCAACTTCAGTTAAAAATCTACTTCCGATCGAACTTTCAATAAACTGAAATATTTTTTTCCAAAAGCAATCAATTTTCCATGATGTAATGGCGGAGAAATTATAGTACGAATATTAAGTAGAATAACAAAAAGAACAAAAATAGATACACGTGGCTGTAATATTTACTAACAACAAGAGCTTAAAAAGCGCCATCTGTCGATCATTACAAACGCGGATAGCTCAAAATTAGTTACTTCTAAAACTTGTAAATTGCAACAAATGTTAAGCAAAGTTTTATCTCATTATTACAGTCGTTAAAACAACTCTACATTTTTATTTATTTATTTATTTATTTAGTTTTTAAATAAAATTGTGAGTGATAACTTTTTGTCGATGTACAACCTTGTGCACACAATATATCTCTGTAATAGTTACCCAGAATTTAGGGAAAGTTTGAGAACTTTTTTACATGACATACTATATAAGAAATGACGAAAAATTAATCTTTTAACGCTAAAATAAAAAGAATTATGAGCCTAATTAAACACACACACAGAAAAAAAAGCGATAATTGTTTTAATAATAATTATAATATACACTCCACGACAAAAAGATAGGTACAAAGGGCTTTTTCTTTAATTTTTCATAAAGTAACATTATCTAAATTGTGCTTATCATTTATTGTTATCATAAAATAACACTATTTCAGGACTAATTTTTTTTTAAGACTAATTTAGAAAAAAATTTAAGACTACACTCCACGACAAAAAGATAGGTACAAAGGGCTTTTTCTTTAATTTTTCATAAAGTAACATTATCTAAATTGTGCTTATCATTTATTGTTATCATAAAATAACACTATTTCAGGACTAATTTTTGAAGACTAATTTAGAAAAAAATTTAAGACTACACTCTGCGACTAAAAAATAGGAGCAAAGGGTTATTATTATTATTTTTTTAATTTTTGAATATGATTATTTTGAATATGAATATTTTGAATATGATACAAATATTTAGTATGTTTTTGATATAATATTCTGTTATGATGATAAATATCAGCACAATTTAGATAATGTTATTTTATGGGAAAAAAAAAAAAAAAAAACATTTGTTCCTATCTTTTTTTCACGGAGTGTAGTCTTAAATTAGAAAAAATTTTAATCTTAAAATTTTTCTAAATTAGTCTTAGAACAAAAATTAGTCTTGAAATAGTAAATGATAATAATAAATGATAAGCAAAATTTAGATAATGTTATTTTATGAAAAATTAAAGAAAGAAACCCTTTGTACCTATCTTTTTGTCGAGGAGTGTATATATATATGTGTGTGTGTGTGATTTCAGAAGAATGAAGCTTTCTAGCAAAATTATTTTTCGTCATTTTAATTATAGGATATTTTTCCTTTTTTTTTTTTTTTTTTTTTTAATGCATCATGTGATGTATTATTTGCATTTAATTTTGCGCGCAAGGCTTATATCAAAAAATAATTAGCTCTGACATTTTAAAGAAACCATTTCAAATAAAGAATGTATAATTATTCTAACAGCTGTGATAAACAGATAAAACATGTCTTAACACCACTAAAAATTACAAGTTTTAAATGTAGTTATTTTTTAAGTTATCGTAAAAAGGGTTATGATCCTGTTTTGCTGATATTTTCACCCTTCAAAGGCAACTAATCCCTTAAAATAATGTCTACATAGACTAAAAAAACTAACTAACTAACGGCTTAACTAACTATTTAACTCTAACTAATTAACTTACAGACAGACACCCGATCAAATTTCTTATTTACGAATTTCTTATTCAACGGGTTTTTATATTTCGGTAATTTTTCAATCGCAATTTTCTTATAGTAGTATTTGTGATATTTTTCTAGTATTTTTCAACAATCAAATATAACGAAAATTGCGATTCTCAAAATCTGTTTCAAATAACTGTAAAGCTAAGTTAATAATTATAATTATAATAAAAATGAAAGACTTCGAAATTAATTAAATATTTTTCTATAAAATCTGTAATTTTCAGTTGGAAGAACACTAACTTTCGAATTATAAAATGCTAACGCAGAGCTGGCTTTTGATTTAAATAAACATTACTTAAAAAAAAAAAAAAAAAAAAAAAAAAAAAAGAATCTAGTTTTCAACTAAATTTAGCAACTTTTGGACAGTAAATTTATACTACTATGTACAGCCAAATTTTAAATTTTGTCAAAATTGGATAAAGGTTCGCGATTATATATATATATATATATAGAAGGTTTTTTTTTTTTTTTATTATTCTAATCTTAAAAAAAAAAAAAAAAAAAAAAAAAAAAAAAAAAGAAAGAAAGAAAGAAAGAAAGAAAAGTAAAGAAAATCTTCTGATTTAACATGAAGTGAAAACTGAAAGAATGACAGCACGCAAATGTTAAAATAGCAATGCAAAATGGCCTAAAAGAAATTGTATTTTACTTTAATTTTAAACTATCTCTGTAAAATACACTCCGCGACAAATAGATAGGTACAAAGGTGTTTTTTATTTTTTATTTTTCATAAAATAACATTATCTAAATTGTGCTGATTATTTATTATTCTCAAAAACATACTTAATATTTGTATCATATTCAAAATTTTCATATTCAAGATAATCATATATATATATATATAAAATCTTTGTATCTATCTTTTTGTCGCGGAGTGTAATCATAAATTAAAAACATTTTAGTCTTAAAAATTTTCTATTAGTCTTATAAAAAAAAAAATAGTCTTAAATTAGTGTCATTTTGTGATAATAATAAATAATCAGCACAATTTAGATAATGTTATTTAATGAAAAATAATAATTAAGAAAAAAAAAAAAAAAAAAAAAAAACTTTTTACCTATCTTTTTGACGCGGAGTGTGCTAATATTCGAAAGAATATAGGAATTTTTAGACTGTGTATTCATTATTATTATTTTAACCAATATTTAACTTTTGTCCAGGTAAGTTTAAAATTCGCGATTTTTAAAAAAGGGTTATATATATATATATATATATATATATATATATATATATAAAACTTGAATTATTATTTAACATGATTTGGAAGTTGGTTGATTGCCAGGTAGATAATTTTAAAAATATCAATCTAAAGTCGTATGAATAATAATTTAATTTAACTTAAAAAAAAAAAAAAATCTATCAAAGAGATTTTCATAAAACATGACGAAGAGCCAAATTAACGTCCTGTCTTAAATATATATATATATATATAAACCAACCCTTTCAAATTGGTCTATTTGTTTGGAAGCTTCATTGTCACTTTTTTTTTAATTCAATTGCGCGGCATTTACAACTGGGCATTTTTCGGACGGTCACCAAATTCATGACCATTTGCGAAGGGACAACACATCCATAGCTGGAATGCAAACACCTTTGTGACGCTTCGAAACGTGTAACATTTTGAAAACGTCAAACACTGAGATTGAAAATTTAAATACCTAAATTCTCCATACTTATAGTACTATGCCCCCCCCCCCCCCCCAAAAAAAAAGGAAGAAAAGAAAGAAAGAAAGGAAGGAAGAACGAAAATGAACAAGGAAATTGCAGAAACAAGACAAAAAAGGCGATTTAAGCAAACTGGGAAAAAAAAAAAAAAAGAAAGAAAAAGAAGAATTAAATGAAAATGTTTAAAAATGGTAATCACTTAAATTAGACAAGTTTCTCAAAAAAGCTAAGAACATAGTAAATGAGATCCCCCCCCCCCCCCCATTTCAGAGATTTGAAATTAGTATATACAAACTTACTCTTGCCTAAATCGGAGCTCTGTGTTCAAGTTTCCCTGCTTCAACCATTAACGCTGGCACTGAATAAAGCTCATGCTTCAAACTTCAGGCTTGATAAGCAGGGAGGGATATTTGATTGAATTGGCTGATTATTTGATTCTGCCGCAAATGGCATACTACACGACTTTATAAGACCTTTTCCCTTGGCGGGTCACAATAGAATTATTTGGTTTCTCTTATTCTGCGGCCCAATGGGCTGTTACACATGCATCCATTATTGCCTTTTTTGGGATGGAATAGGCCGTTAAAGGTATTTTATGATACCACCCTAATTTGTGAACATGGGTTTGTTTGATTAAATTTACATAAGTTCAGAATTCTCTTCAAACCCGACATTAAGTTTTCAATGAATATTTTGTGACAATGGGCAATAGAGTAATACCAAGCTTTTTTTTTTTTTTTTCTTTTTTTTTCTTTTTTTCTTTTTTTTTATAGTAAATTAGATAATTATACCGTTTGAACTAAAGTGCTATATGATGGGAACATATTATTTCTCTTTTAATCAATAATAATAATAATAATAATAATAAACCTTTTTTTTTTTTTTTTTTTAGTAAAAAGAAAAAAAAAAAAATGCTAATGGAAATTTTCCAGATATATAAATAAAACAAGCCTTCCATGGTAAAAATTGCAATATTCTGCAGCTGACGTGTTTTATTTATTTTCGTACCGAAAATTACTGGAATATATTTCAAATACAAATTTGGATAAGAATTCTATCTAATTAATGTTTTTTTTTTTTTTTTTTTAAATAACCGCTTGAACTGTTTTTGGATGTAGCTATAACATTTAAACGGCAGGTTCTGGGGATTGCCCCCCCCCCACCTCCTGCACACACAGATATATATATATATATATATATATATATATATATACATAGATAGATAGATATAAAAGAATGTCATCAAACTAATGTCGTAATTTTTTTAATTAGATCACTGAACTGAGTCCGCGTGCTTAAATATTGCTTATGTATTATTTTTTATTCTCGCGTATTTTATAAAGTCACTATCGTATCGTTTCTACAAAAAATAATCGCAACTGGTCCACGTTAGAGAAATATTATATAGATAGGGTGATCGTAATTAAACCTGGCCTATTCAGAGTACTATAACCCTTTCCAACCGGGATCATTTTTACCTTAAAGCATTACATTCTTCTGTTTTTTGCAAATTGAAAGAAAAATATGGACTATAACCGACATTTGTTGATTGAAAATTGTACTTTACACTTTCTGCTAATTGGCTCGATCGTTTTTTTTTTTTTTTTTTTTTTTTTTCCCTGATTTTATTACACAGGACTGTTCCAGATGCAAAAATGTAAGTGGATGTCTAACCCGTACAATCGTACGCTTTCGGTCGGAAAGGGATATAGCTGTAATTAAAATGCAGATTGAGTCCATAGATATAGTAATATATATAGATCTATCATCCCCATGTTATCGAGCAAAAATTTTTGATGCCGAAAAAAAGTTCTAAAATCAGTCATTAGAGAGTATTGAAAAAAAAAAAAGAAAGAAAAAGAAAAATGAATTCGAAACTGTATCTGGAGTTTTTCATTCACCTTCAGTAAATAAATTATTCGTAAATTTTATTTGCTAAATTATCCGTGTGTATTCCTGTGTGTGATTTACTCGGGGAAAGGCAGCCATTAGAGTGACTTTTCCCGAAAAAAAACGGCCTCACTTTTTCCTTCTCGCTTATCAATCTATGTCTTATTACTATATCTATGATTGAGTCGAAACTTTGTACATAGGCCTTTCAAAGGGTTCGCTGAAAGATTCTGGGGGGGGGGGGGGGGGGGAAAGAAAAAGATTCGCAAGGTGGCACAGCACAGTCAAATTGCTAGAAATTATATGTGATAAATAACTGGGGTCTATTTTGACATTTTGAAACATTACTACGCTTAAAACTATAATTTTCACTTTTTGAAGCATTATTAAGGTGTCAGCAAGAATGATAATTGGGGCACTGCAAGTGAAGAAGAAAACAATTTGGTTTGCATAAGCACACGGATTCAGAATAAGTTCTGGATGTAAAAGGAGAAGATTCAGTGAGTAGCATTCTTTCAGTTACGAAGGTTGTTGGTTTACCAGAAAGTGTAGTAATATTGGAATTGTTCTACGAAAATTTGGATAACGTAAAGGATAATATGTGACAGATGACTAGCGATCACTGTTCATCGGTTGTACACAAGTAAATGATGGGACACCACATTGAACAATATGTTTTACACCACTAAGTAGTCTCCAACAAATAACAAAAATGCCTATAATAAACAAATATATTTGTATTGAAATTTGTAACTTGTTTGCATTTTGAGGTATGCCCCCTAACGGAATTATTTATTTATTTATTTATTTTTGAAGAATCTTTGAGCACATCCTTTGAAATGTCTATGTGCAAATTTTAGACTCAATCCTCATGCAGCTACAGAGAGCGCTGAATAGGTCAAGTTCATAGTGCCACCGAGTTTAATTACGATCACCCTGTATATAAAAAAATATTCTGTATAAAACTTACACAACAAAAAGAAAATCATAAAATTCATTTTTCCAAGTGGTTATCTGCAGATAAAAAGTCGATACTTTTTTTTAACACGCTTTTATTAGCTTCACCTGTATGTATGTTTGTAACCGCTCTGGGAGCAAACAAAAAATCTATATTGTAAAAAAAGACTTTCCCGACGTGAATGCTGTGGCTGTGAGGTAAAGCTCCGGGTTACGAACTAAAGGTCTAACGTTCGAGCCCAGTCAGGGGAGATTTTTTTAAAATGGTTTTTGTTTGATTCTAAATTATTTATTTCTCATTTCTTCATTATGTTATTTTTAACATGCTTTTATTAACTTGATATGATGTAACTATTAATGTATGTAACGGAATCTTGGAATTCAATTTTCGACCACTTCTGTTCGTTCGATTATCCTGAAATTTTGCACACGACTTCATAGTCGATGACAATACTGCATACAAGTGTTTCCAGGCTCCTATCCCATCAGGGCCAAACAAAAAATACAGGGCCCGACTTAGACTATCTGGAGCCCCGGGGCAAGCCTATTCTGGGGGGCCCCCTTGCAGTGGTATAAAAGGTCTTTAGGTTGCTAAATTTCTGCATTCGCCTGTAGGGGGGCCCCTTCCAGAAGGGGGGCCCAGGGCATTTGCCCCGTATGCCCTGCCGTAAGTCAGGGCCTGAAAATATCTCTCTATTATATATTAAACTCTATTGTATGTGGCACAGGATTTGGCCGTATTCGTATAACGATGAGTGGCAACAATTAATCAATTAATTATTTTATTTTTTATTAAAGATGTAAATATTATGGTGCGTCACTCACACGATTTTTTCTTACCCTGCATTTTAATTCTATAAATGTAGATATTTTGTGCTTTTTTGTTCACATTTCAATAAAAGCGTGTTCTTTAATTTTCTAAAATATAATATTATTAATCATTAGAGATTGGTTGATACAGCATATCTGGCACTAAAAAGGGAAAGGTAATATGGATATTTATTTATACTATAGTCACGTGAAAACAAATGGGAAACACGTAATTATCCATTTAGTTGTTTCATCACCTTACCGGATAGCTCTATTTGATTTCAGCTTTATAGTGCCCCTTGTCAACACTCCACGAGAACCTCGTTAAATTAATAAATTTCCCTTTACCTTTTGTCTTTATATCCAATCCTTTGATATGTTAAAATAAGAGAATATTTTGTAAAAGTAAGGGAACCGAAATCCATTACGTCCTTATCTTTTTAATGTACTTACCCTTCCGTACCATTTGGCCTATTTTAAAGAGCGTGATTTTAAGCATTAGAATAATTTATTTGTCAAGCTTTGGTTATCCACATTTTCATAATTAATTTTTACTTTTTCATACCCCATATAATGGTAGATAAAGTATTGTTTCTTGGGTCAACTTTTTGAAATTGAGATTTTGATATACTTACACGTTTTGAGGTCTTTATGAGGTTTTGAAATTTTTATTAAAAACTAGTATGTTGTGGCCACCACAAGACTTTCTTCTATATTTTCCTATACAAATTCACTCAGTAACAATATTTAAAAAAAAAAAAAAAAAAAAAAAAAATCCCCCGAAGTTTTTTTTTGGGGGGGTGGGGTTAAAAGTAAAAAAAATCGATAACTTTGTTTTAAATTATCACAGATGTATAGTTCAACCATTCGTTTTAAAGGTATTGACGAGACCTTTCGAAAGATACCCATCTTGAGCATTTACCCCCCAAGAAGCGAAGCTCCCACATGCACAGAATTTTTTCCCTAGTTAACTACTACTATTATCAATAATTCATATTAATTTTACAATCACAAGTTAAAAATAATTGTCATTATGTACATTTATACGAAATTTTGTCCTATACTGCCATGTTAAAAGTTTACAGAAAATGCGATCACAGCGCCACCTGTCGAGCGATTGATCCCCAAATCTAATCAGCACCAGTTTATGTCAGGGTGAAACTAAATACCAAGTTTGGTTAAATTTCATTCATTGGTTCGTGAGATACAGTGGACGCAAAATTCGTGATACACACACACACAGACAGACATTTTTTAAAAACTATAAAGTCATGTTCAGGACATCCCAAAACGTGTAAATCCATCAAAAAACGGAGGTCGAAAATTTTCGCGAATCCAGTACTTTCTCTATTTTACATATAGAAGAAAGTAATAAACAATATTAAAAAATTATCAACATTCGAGTTTTACAAAAAAAAATTGTAAATAATATGGGATAGTTGGTATTCAATATTATCCGAATCGCCGCCATGCAGAATAAATGAACTTCAACCACCTGTTGTTAGCAATAAATTCATGGATATCAGTCTACTAACTCAATTCCCCAACTGGAAACAGCACTGTTCTTTCACCCATTTTACTAGTTTATAAATAGATTACTGAATTCATAATATATTTACATCCAAAAAAGTCTAAATCTTGATAAACTAAAAAAGTTGGTTAACAAAAAAACTGCTTTTTTCGCTGACGCAACGTGAACTACCGTTCCTATTTTAGGCCCAGTGAGGCCCGTTTAACGTTCTAATAAAACTGTTTTCAAAACTATTTTTAACTGTATTTAAATTACTTTTAAATGCATGACTTGTTTTTTCACCCCTCAATTTGTCTTTATAGTATTGTGGGTGGTGAAAGTCGTGTGAGCGACACACCAAATTATTTTAATAATTATTGTTAAGTTTTTTAAAATCAATATATAATAAAGTTCAAAGATGCGTAAATAGAATTTGATAAAATTGATGGAAATTTTCAGGTGATCCAGTTTTGAAAACTAAAAATCAAATTTGTACATGCTTTTCATTCAAAAAACATTTACGAAGAGTAAAATGGGCGCCTCATACTCAAATAAAGTAATGAAGAAAACTTCAATATTTTTAAAAATATGTTAATTGGAGAAAAATCTTTTTTTTTTTTTTTTTTTTTTTTTTTTTTGTCTTGTTATGTTTTTGAAAGAAACTGCATTGGGATTTACGGTACATTTGCTGACGGCTACACCATAAAATTCACTGTAGTTTAAAGGGAGGATACAAGATTCATGAATTATGAGAGGGAAAAAAATGTACTCATGCATTTTTTTTTTTTTTTTTTTTTATAAATTATTCTGCATTTTTATTAGAAGTATGATTTATAAGATGTGTGAACAATCATGTGTATGATTTTTTCCAAATGCGCTGCAATCCTTGCAGCACATCCGGAAATTGGACATAATATTCCATATGTTTTGATATTGGTGTTAGGATCAAGGCCAAATAAATGACTACACAAGAGTCCTAGGCCTGGGTGGTGTGCCTTTCTTGAGGGTCTTTGTAAGAGGTCCTAGCCCTATTTACGCGAGTTTCTGAGAAAACCACAGACGGAGAAAATCCGAACGCCTAAATCGACGAACAAGACTTGGGATCAAACCCGGCACTTCCCGAATATTATTCCAGCTTTGAGAGTAGAACTTTTCAGTCACTCAATGGTCTGTAGGAAAAATCCTAATTATTGCAATAGAAAATATATCTTTACAAATTTTGCAGTAATTCCTAAACTTTAAATGGAGAAGTATTTAAAATTTATAAATCATTGCAAATACATGTTTTTAGCCTTTGATCGTAACCAAAGATGAGGAAGGTTAAAATTTTAATGTCTTCTCTTGTATGAGTGTGTATCTGCCAAACGAATGGACATAGATTTCAATGCGTTTATTATTATTATTAAAACACTGATTATGCTCAATGAAGATTTTTTTTTTTTTTTTTTTTTTGTTTGTTCACTTTTCAAATTGGCGAGCTTTCAATCTCCCAAATCATGTTAGATGATGATAAGTCACGTGGGATTTTGATTGGATTATTAAAAAATATTTTTATTAAAAATCTTGAATTTTCAACTGATTTCGGCAAAAAGTAAAAACTCGCTATAAATATTGATTATAAGCGTATACTCCAAAAATCTCTAATTTCGATTGAAATCTGTAAGAAAAAATTAAAAAAAAAAAAAATCTACAGTGAAAATCTGGCCTTCAATTTTAATTAATTATAACACCAACGCTAAGCTGATATTTTATAATCTGAGAACTAGCATTCTGCCATGTTAAAATTAAAAATCAGAAAAATAATATTTAATTAATCCTTTGCCTACCCTAACGTTCTAAATAGAGCTCTAAACAGTTTTACCAAATGTAGGAACTTTTTTATCCAACTATAACCGATAATTTTGAGGAATGATATTCAATATACCTAATGAACGAATAACCTTCGCAGTGATTAAGCAAGAGTTACTGTTAAAATTTAGTGGTAGATATTGAATAAAATGTCCCTAAATTTGGCCACACTGACCAGAGGAGTAAAATTAAATAGGACCGGCAAAGGGTTAAATTTAAGATCGAGTTATTTTATAGAATGCTAGCTTTACACTTATTTTGAATTATATATTTGAAGCATTTTCCCAATAATTTTATGTCTTGCTACAAACGAATTGAAGGGAATGATTCATCGGTGGATTTAAAGTTTGAAAACCATTGCAAATAAATACATTATTGAACTGAAGATATTTCTACTTCGGTAACTATTAATACCGCTTGCAATACTCATAAAAATGCCACACGCACTCGAAAAGCCGAGTGAATCGTTCGGCGTCCATTTCTTTTCTGAATCCAATTGCCTCTCTCCCCGTCTTTAATACGGTCGTTTGTATGCTGCGCCGAGGGTCCCAACCATCAAAGAGATGTCGCTAAATTATTGGCCTTGTGCCCTTGACACTGGCAGGGCTTTTATTGGACTGTTTTTGTCAAGTGTGTTCCCCTTGCGAGGAATTTATTTTTATGGGTGTTTAATTCAATGGAGGCAAATATGGCTATCATATGTAAGAGTCGACAACAAAGGTTTGCCCGTAAAGAGACGGACATGGCATTGCTCTTAATCAAGGGCGTAATCATGTTGGGGATATTTATTAGAAAGGATTTAATAGATGAAATGAGTGGAGGATATCCCCCTATGGAAATCTGAATTTTATGATAGAGTAAATAAAAACACGGGAGAAAAGGGTCTGTGGTAAAAGTAAATTAGTCGGTTTTTTTTTTTTTTTTTTTAATTATCAGCAAAAAGCAACAACAGCAAAATTAGTGTTGAAGGATAATGCATAAAAAACTTTGTAAGAAAGTACTATAAATTGCAAAATTTTGTAACAGCTGTTTCGGGTATAAATAATTGAAGGATCCTTCATCAGGCAAAAGAAGTAGGTAGTATTGTAGTAAGAAAATCGTCATTTTCCTGCTCACTGATGCTTATGTATTTGCCGGATGAAAAGTCGCGCGATTATTTTGAACAGAAACAATTGTTGTGGATTTTTGGAATTTATGGGACTTTCTTTATAAAGTTTTTTTATTCGTTATTACTTTTTGAACATACATATGTAAGAAAAGTAATTTAATCTCGATTTGCGAAATGGATTTTGTATCTTGCATATAGCTCTAAAAACGAATGGTCGTAGACTGTTGGAAATTTGTGACTCTCGTGATGTTTAGTTGTACACCTCTAACCTTGGTCTTGACACGAATTTCCCTTTTAGAGATATCTTCAATTTTACTCGGTTTTTCGTAATATATGTATGTGTGTGTGTGTGTGTGTGTGTGAGTGAGTGTATACAAAAGCATCTAAACATTTAGTTCGAATGAACTTAAAGTTGGAACGACATAATATAGATCACCGTAGCACAAACTGTGTAGATTTTGAAGAATTCAGCACTTACAGTTTTTTTTTTTTTTTTTTTTTTTTTACAGCGATACGACACAACGATTTTTTTTTTTTTTTTTTTTTTTTTTGTCATTATGAACTGTATTTTCTAAAATTATTTGAAGTACAATGACGTTAAATGCTTTATCGGATTGGACTGTTTGATTACAGACTTATCTTATTTTAATTTATTTAATACGCTGATTGCCACGTCAGCCATCGGTGGCTGACACTGAACTTTCCGTTTAGGCTGCGTCAACCACCGGTGCCTGACAGTATAAAATAAGATGCACAACTAAAAAATTTACATTGTTTTAGGAAATTACTCAACATTTATTTAAAATTTATTTAATTTTTATTTACTACAGGATTATATATCATTAAGGCATTTTAATGGATTTTATTGATATTTAGGATTTTATTGATGGATTTTATTGATATTGAGATATATTTAGTAAATTTTTACTCAATTGGAAAAATCATACATTTAAAATAATATAACACGCCCCATAATCTAAACTGTAATCTAATTTTCATTGCGAGATTGAGAAAAATCGTACTACTTAATAACAAAATTTGGCAAAGAAATTTTTTTTTTTTTTTTATTTACTTTTACAAAATAATAATATCGTCTTTGTTTATTTTTTAATCTTGTGATATATCTTTGGCATAAACATTTACAATAACTTCAGCAACGAACTTACACACGCACAAAATTTGAATCCATGAAACACTTCTACCTCTACATGATTCTAATGAATTGCGAATTTACGTAACTCAAATTAATCTCTGTAACAAATTAAAATATAATTAATTAATTTTTAATTTTAACTTTAAGGTTTGTTTGTTAAAAATTAGAAGAAACTAATTAAACTACAATTAAACTAAAATTTAATCTAAGAAATATTAATTCTTTCCCCTTATTAACTGTGAATTTAACTGTTTTCGGCTTCATGGATGTTGCGGAGTGTTTTACCTTTTTCGGCGTGCTTTTCAAAAGTAAAGAAAGTTAAAATTTAGTTTTATTAAATTTTCTTAGGGTTAGTTTTTTTTATGAAAAAATTGATGTTTGAAGTTTAATATGTTTATTTCTCTCATGGTTTTTTCCACTTCATAAATTTATTATGAAAAATTGGAGTTTGGAATTTAATATGCTTATTTCTTTCTTGTTTTTTTCCCACTTCATAAGTTTATTTCTCCCTTGGTTTTTTCCACATATTATTTAAAATTATTTTCAAGTCTTTTAGGTGACCTCGAGCATTGTATGCTGTAAATTTTTAGCAGTTTGCATACAGTATGACAGAAAGATCACCTAATTTGCATACAACATTCATTCAGTGTCCTTGAAAAAGTAATGAATTTGTATATGGTTCAATATCAAGTTGCTTATTTTTTTATTTTCGTCAATTTTATTCATTTTTTATAGCTCTTCATGCGATACTTGGTTTCATATAATGCAATGTTTGAAAAGGTTTGTTTTCAATATATACACATATATATATATATAATATATATATATATATTGGGATTGACAATTGAAAAATATCCTAGTTTTGTAAGTATTTTAGATACTAACTGCTGCAAAAATTAATCATTCTACTAGCATAAGCAAAAAAATGAAAAAAAAAAAAAAAAAACTACCCAAAAAGTAATATTTATTGATCTTAAGTTACTTATAGACCATGTTATGGTTCAAAAAGCAATATGGCATCACGTGGTATTTACAGATTCACAATATAGCGTGTTCCACATGCCATCCTTAATTATTAACAACATGACGGGTGTGAATAACTTAGGTCTCTCTGCTTATCGTTATATATTGGGATTGATAAATGAAAAGTATCCTAGTTTTGTAAGTATTTTAGATACTAACTGCTGTAAAAACTAATCCTTCTACTCGCATAAGTAAAAAATGAAAAAAAAAAAAAAAAAAAAAAAAAAAAAAAAAAAACTACCCAAAAAGTAATGTTTATTGATCTTAAGTTACTTATAGACAATGTTATGGTTCAAAAAGCAATATGGCACCACGTGGTATTTACAGATTTACAATATAGCGTGTCCTATATGCCATCCTTAATTATTTACAACATGACGGGTGTGAATAACTTAGGTCTCTCTGCTTATCGTCGCCCGAAGCCAAAGCTAATGTTATTCTGTAGGGAATTTTGCTACATTATAACTCATTAATTACTATATCTTTCTAAATTTCATTAACACATTCAGAAAATTCACAATTGTAAAATTGGTTATCGTTTTATAAAAGTTAATTGTTTTAAAATTTTTAATGTTTTACTTTGAAGCTGTAACATGTGAATTTTAACTGAGTGAAATTTTACATTTTATAATTTCAAATTCCTAGCTTTAAAAAGAAGAAGAAAAAGTATTATTAAAAAAAAAGGCAGATAATTTGAAGTATTTGGAACATATAACTGCAGAAAAACTGCAGTTTGGGATACAAAATCTGAAAAAAAAGAAAAAAAAAAAAAAAAAAAAAATTAAAAGCTACAAATAAAAATGTTTTGTTGTCTGTAATTTTTCTTTGTTTAAAATAGCTTAGGATTATCTGTGGATTTTTTTTTTTTTTTTTTTTTTTATTTATTTATTAAAAAAAAAAAAAAAAAAAAAAAAAAAAAGATTTTTATAAAACGATAATTAATTTAACAGTCGTGAATTTTCTAAATGTGAAAAAGGAATTTTAAATATGTATTAGTTAATGAGTTATAAAAGGGCGAAATTCTCTGTAAAATGACATTGGCCTTGGTTTCCGGCGACGATAATTAGAATTAGAGAGTCCCCTTAATTAACAGCCGTAGATTTGAGCACATGTTTGCATATCAACTGTATTTCTTTTTCGAGGGCAGCAATAAGGTTGGTGAATGCGGTGACTTTTTTTTTTTTTTTTTTTTTTTTTTGCATACATGCTATCCTTGACATAATCACAAAAAAATAAATAAATAAATAAAATAAAATAAATAAACTCCAGAGGAAAATACGATAAATTAGAAGACCAATAAATAATTACACTGCACGCATATCTGTAATTCAGGGCAATAAATAGCTATATATACACTCTATAGCAAAAAAATGCGACGCACCAAGAAGGAGTTATCCGAATGGGATAAAAATTGGTAGATGTAAAACAATTGATTAGAGTTTCATAAAATTTGAATGATTTAATCAAGGGAACGGGCATCACAAAGTACACAAGTCAATAACCCGTTGGTCCACTTCTGGCCCTTAGGTACGCAGTTATTCAGCTTGGTATTAATTGATAGTGTTGGCAGATGTGCTCCTGTGAAGTATCGTGGCAAATTCTGTCCAGTTGGTGCGTTACATTGGTAAAATCCCAAGCTGGTTGTAGGACCTTTTTATAATGCTCCAAACGCCTCAGTGGAAGAGAGATCCGGGGACTGAGATCAACCCCATTTCACTGAGCCACCTATTAAGGGTTACTGAAGTCACTAAAGTACCAGTTGCACGTAGGATCGATAATAATGATGAATTGGAGCTTTGAGTACCGCTTTGACGATTGACTGGTTCTCACTTGTTGTCCTCTCTTTAGGCCGACCGTTTCCTCCCTCACACTGTGTTCGACTATGGTTCACCCATTCCTGTCAATATTATCTAATAGTGGTACCTCTCCTATCCAATTGTCAGAAAAATCACAGATTAGACCAACCGGCTTCTTTGAGCCCATCTACACACCACACTCAAATGTTGAAATCGATTATAATCGTAAAATTACTTTTCGAGGTTACTGAAGCGAGGAAGCTGTCCTATTCTCGGTTGTTTGGTTGGTTGGTATTTAATGTCTCACTGGTACTACGCAGCGAGTAATTGGCGACGGTCTGGCATGTATCTTTAAGTATGTTCCAGAGGCATGCCATCACAGTTTTGATCCTCTAAGGAGGGAATGGCTCCCCCGCCTTGGTGACCTCCGGAAGTATAATTTGGATGTGTCCTCTTCTCCGATAATGAAAATTGCGATAGCATGTCTCTGGAACTCATAGGAGTGATTTTCATACCGTCGCTAATCAATGCGTAGCAACTAGTGCAACATTTAACTCATCAAACCTCAACCTAAATCTAAACTTTGTTTGTAATGTAATTTTCATCACGTATTTAAATAAAAATCATACCATAAAATGCCGATGCTGCATAGAAAATTTTTTCCTTCCTTTTTATTTATTTATTTATTTTTCATTGTGTGTGTGTGTGTGTGTGTGGTTATTTTCACAAAATACTTAACTTCGTCTTGATCAGTGATTTTTTTTTTTTTTTTTTTTTTTTTTTTTTTTTTAAGTTTTATAGTTAAGAAAGCAGACAGACGCAAGAAAGCGCCATAAACGCAATCTCTATGAGTGGAAACATTAGAAAAATTCTATTAATTGTAGATTATGATATTTTTTTTCAAATTTTATAGTCATACAACGACAAACAAATGGCTACAAGACGACAAAGATAAAAGTTACACCTGACTACTTTTACGAAGCGTTGCTATACGAAACCCACCATAAAAATGTTTTGTGAGCCTTAAACGTGAAGATATAGAGGAAGTCTCATAAAAGTAATTGCCACTACAGCAGACAATTGGCATATGGTGAAGAAAGGGTTGAAGGCCCCATAAAACAGAACTCTGGCATCCATTTATGACTCCTCACTTGATGACTCCCGGATCAAAGTATTTGCGGGTCGAAAATTACCGGGCGCTTCCAGAAGTCGGTCACTGTTTAATGGGTTTAGTGCTTAATGGGTGTAGTGCATTGGCTGGACATTGCGACAGGCGGAATTCAATTTCGTGCTCCTTAGCCATAGTTAAATAAGAAAGGATAGTTTTTTCTTATGTATGAATAACGAAGCATTTTCAGATATTACGAAAACTGTTCCTAGAAATTTGTCACTGTTTAATAATTAATGTTTAACGGCCCTCTTCACTTACCGTCGCCGGAAGCCCGAGTCAATGTTATTCTATGGGGAAATTTTCTTTACAAATAATTTATTAACTGATACATATTTTTAAATACTGTTTTCACATTCAGAAAATTCCCAACTGTTAAATGGACGGACCTTTTGTAAAAATCTATTAATATTTTATTTTGAAATTGCAAAATGAAAAAAATTCACATATTGAAAATTCATATTTTGCAGCTTCAAAATAAAATATAAAAAATTAAAAAAATATTTTTTAAAAAAAAGTCCGTCCATTTAACAGCTAGGATGCTCCAGAATGTGAAAACAGAATTTAAAAATATGTATTAGTTAATAAGTTATTTGTAAAGAAAAATGTCCCATAGAATAACATTAGCTTCGGCTTCCGGTGGCGGTGAGTGAAGAGGGCCCTTAACTGGGAGAGAAAGCTATTAGCAAAAGGTTTCCAGTACTACGTTTTTATTTTTGTACGCCATTATATTTATATTAACACTTTCGCGACCGCATGTTTTTGTCTTTTTGACGGTAAAGTCCGCCTGTGGGCATTATTCTCTCAAGTTACAATATTTCAGAAAAAAAAAAAATCTTGTATTCACATTTATATTACAAATAGATAAACTTTATAATTATAATCTTTCTAATCAAAGTATTTGTATCCATGATATATTTGATTGTACAAATATGTATATAAGGAAAGGGCATGTTTACAAACAAACGCTCCTTTAATCAATCTTTTTCACTCACGAGTGGCAAAAGGACAATCCGTATTGGTGGAAATACCAATGTTTTGCCCTGAGTAGAGTGTTTTACCCTGAGCGTGACGTCAGCTGCGCTTTCCTTATAGGGTACATTCTTAAGAAGTAAATAACATACGAATTGCTAAAGAAACGCCCGCTGGCGGAGTTTTAGATTTTCAGATGACGAGAATCTGCGTCAGCGGTCCCGAAAGTGTTAAAATAACCATTTATATAAATAACAAAGTATTCTGATTGAAGCAATAGATTGACTCTTTAAAAAGTTGGTGGTGTCAAAAAATAAAAAAAGTAGTCTTCATCTGGGAATCCTGGCTATTTGTGACTAAGGAAATGCAGTATTGTTACGTGTCTTGACAGCTAGACGTATCTAAAGCCACGTCGATAGGTAGTTTCAAAGCCCCATGCATACCCGTTCCACTGTTTTCTGTATTTTTCTCGTCTTATTTATTTATTTATTTTTCCACATGCCTGCGATTGTAATTGCGGTTGCGATTTGTTTTCCCCACATGCTTGTGATTGTGATTGTGATTGTGATTTTTTTTTTTTTTTTTTTTTTTTTTTTCCACAGCTTGTGATTGTGATGGTGATTTTTTTTCCCCATGCAATTATGGAATTTTTTCTCTTCTTCCCATCCCTCTCGCTTTATTCGCACATTCTAGAGAGTTTAAAGTTTAATAATCATGACTCGTCAATTGATGATTCTCGATCCCGCAACTACTTTGATCCGGATCAAAGATTTTGCGTTTGGCAAAATTTAATTTCGTGTTTCTTAGCTAGAGTTAAATAAGAAAAAGCTTTTTGCTATGTATGAATAATAAAATATTTTCTGATACTATGAAATTGTTTCTAAAAGTTTGTCACTGTATAATAGTTGTTGTTTAATACGTTGAGCGCCACGCGAATTCTTAAATTCCATTAAAATTCCACACTGTTTCCCCCTGTAGTAAATAAAAATTAAGCAAATTTTAAATAAATTTTCAACAATTACTTAAAACAATGTAATATTTTTTAGTTTTATATCTTATTTTACACTGTCAACCACCGATGGTTGACGTGGTTTTATATCATATTTGACACTGTGAACCACCGATGGCTGACAGGGCGCTTAACGTGGTTAATTTTTTATTGGTACTGCTTTTACTTTCGGGGTAAAACTTTCACTGAAATATTTGAAGTATAACATGTTCTGCGCACTCCTAAAGTTTCAAGATGATTCCTTCAGTACTTAGAGATATATGACAAAATGTCTAGAATCTAGAATGGCTGACATGGCGCTCAACGTGTTAATTGGGAGAAAGCTACAGTCGGCTGCAAAATTATTCGAGCACTAGCAATAACCCTTGCCAAAAAAAAGTACACTTAATACAGCTTTGTTAAATAAATCCTTGTCTAATCATGTTCTTAATCAGTCTAAGAACATGATTCGACAAGGATTTACTTACCAAAACAGTCTTAAGTGTACTTTTTAAATATAGGAATTATTGGCTAGTGCTCGAATAATTTTGCAGCCGACTGTATATGTGACTAAATAAATGCAGTATTGTTACGTCTTGATGGCCTAGACCCGTCCAATCAGACCCGTTCCGCTGGGTTTTTTTTTTTTTTTTTTTTTTCGCCAATTTGTCGTGCATTTTCTGACTGGTGGTAGGTTTTTTTCATTTTCCAAACACTTGTGATTGGGATTTTTTTTTTTTTTTTTTTTTCCCATTCAATTTTCTATGGATTTTATGCGCTTCCTTCCATCACTCCCACTTTTTTTTTTTTTTTTTTTTTTTTTCACATTCTAAAGACTTTAACGTTTAATAAACATGATTTCTCAATCGATGATTTTGGATCTCACAAACACTTTGACCTGGATCAATGACACTGTGTCAGGCAAAATTTAATTTCGCATTTTTTAGTTAGAGCGTTAAACAAGATAAGGGAGTCATTTCTTTCTTTATTTGTTTTTGATATTTATAAATAACGAAACATTTTCTGGTGTTATGAAAATTGTTTCTAGAAATTTGCAACTGTTTAACACGTTAACTCCCATAACTTTTTTTTTTTTTTTTTAATGCAAAATTTAGGCTAAAGATATTCATTTTTTTTTTTTAATGCAATATTTAGGCTGAAGATATTCACTTTTTTTTTTTTTTTTTAATACAAAATTTAGGCTAAAGATTTTTTTTTTTTTTTTTTTTTTTTTTTTTTTTTATGCAAAATTTAGGCTAGAGATATTCTTTTTTTTTTTTTTTTTTTTTTTTTTAATTACAAAATTTATTATTGGATTTATTATTTATATTTATTTTTTAGTACGTGAGTTTTTACTTTGCAAAAAGGCATTTATTTTACAGCTTATATATTTATTTATTACATATAATAACAAACAATGTTTTATATATGGGCATAATTATTTCAAATTATAATATTTACAGACGATAAAATAGGATATCACTTTAATAGCGCGGGAACAATTAAAAGAAAAAAAAAAAAAAAAGGCAAATTATAAAAGCACAGTGTACCCCCAAAAATATATCAATCTTTTTCTATTGATTTCATATGGAAATAAATAATATGCAAGAATATAATTGTTTGTGGTTAGAAAAAAAAAAAAAAAAATGTTAAACATCTGTCCACTCCTGGTGACAGTAGGAATTGATGAGTTAATTGGAGTTGATTCTTCAATGAATTAATGAATTGATTGTTCAAATGGGGGAATACTATTTGCGGCAAAAGAAATTTAGTATTGTTATATTCTCAATTTAAAGTTAAACAATTTTAACTCTTCACTTACTGACTCCCGAAACAAAATATTTGCAGGTCTAAAATTACCGAGCTCTACCAGTATAGAGATGAGACGGGCTCAAATCTTACGCAAGTCTTCGGGCTCCGGGCGGGCTCGGATTCAAGCTAAAAGTTCCGTTTATTTTATTCTTCACTAACTGGAAAATGTAAGAAAAAAAAAAGAAAAAGAAAAAAAAAAAAGAAAAAAAAAAAGAAATTTTATTCACTTTGAGAGCACCTTTAGTAATGCCATAATAGTCAGTTATAAATCACAAAATAATCTTGCAAACCTTAGTAGCATTGACTTTCCTTTTTCTAAATAGAACTTTTTTTTTTCAATGGGATGCATATTATGTCATAGTGTTATACAGTAATCTTCCTCCATCGTTATATTGGGCCTCGTTATATCACTCATTCGGATTAATTTTTTGTCCCCCGATAGGCGCGTTATAAACAATGGGCTGCACTATTAATATATATTATAAAAATATATACATGTATACAGAGACACAGACATTATAAATTGTTATAATAACATTTATAGTTATTTAAATTGAGGATTGATAATAAGAAAATTAATTTGAAAATGAAAACGGTATTTAATTTTACTATTGTGCATGCGTTGCATAGCGTACTACTTTCAACATCGGGCTCGGGCTCTGATCACACACAACTTTTCGGGCTCGGGCGAGCTCAGTTAAAAAATGTTTCGGGCTCGGGCGGGCTCGGATTGCCAAAATAGAGCCCGAACTCACCTTTATACCAGTAGTCCATCACTGTTTAATGGATTTATTGTTCACATTAGCATAATGGCTGGACATGGTGACAGGTGAAATTCAATTAGAGTTTTATAGCTAAAGTTAATTGTGAACCCCCCCCCCCTTCTTTTTATGTATTATGTATTAATAATTAACAGTGTTGCCAAATTTTGCTACTTTTTTATTTAACAGTCCCCCACTAATTTTGAGAAGTGATATTTGATACATATAATAAACAATTAATCTTTGAATTGATCAGGGAACTATTACATTTAAAATTTAGTGGTGGATTTTGAATAAAAAAAAGTCGCAAAATCTGTCAGAACTGATAATGCAACACTTCTTCCTATTACAAAAATTGTCTCTACAAGTATGTCACTGTGCAATAGAGTTTAGCATTTAATTAGGTTAAATCTAACAAACAGTGAGTCTAGATAAATTTTGCTTTGTTAGGTTCTCAGTTTGAATTTAACACTTTGCCGGCTCTAGGGCTCTAAATGGTGTTGCAAAATTTAAGTATTACCGGGTGATCAAAAAGTCACTAGACTTTTTAAAATTCATAACTATTGAATGAATTGATAGAATTGAACACGATTTGCGAAAAAATCATTTTCATAAAGGGGGATTTATTTATTTATTTATTATTATTATTATTATTATTATTATTATTATTTGTAAAAAAATATAATAATTAAGTTATTTGTCGATAGAGTGCGCTATGCGTGACTAGATCACATATTGTCATGAACAACTATACTTATTTGCATGCAAATGTTTACAGGCATATGAATCCTGTTCTATGAGTATGTCTTCACCATAAATTGCAATTTGCAAACGAGTTATAACACTGCTGACCGCAACTTTATTCGGTGGTTCTTACCTGATGAAAAACACCTTTACCAATAGCCATACTTGCCAACATCCTAATTAATATACCGTAGTGTTGTTAGTTCCGCCCTTTTTCTTACACCAGTAAATTTTTAGAGTAATATTCTCAAAATGCAATTGCAATTAAATAAGAAGAAAAATACTCTAAAAATATAGTGGTGTGAAAAAGAAGGCGGGGCTAACAATACTACGGAATATTAATTAGTATGTTGGCAAGTATGCCAATAGCAATAATTTTTATCCACCAAGTCAGCATCGGGATTAAAACTTCATGTATGCACAAATAGGAGACAAAATAAGAGAGAAACTGTTCTAATCGCAAAATTGTACAATTTATAGGACTTTCATTTGCATATTTTTCTTTCACATCCGTGCAAAAAATGTAACTATTTATGTAAATATCGTCGATAAGAAATTTAACTATAATTTTTTCTTTACCAAAAAAAAAAAAAAAAAAAAAAAAAAAAAAATCCCCCCTTCGCGAGAATGATTTTTTCGCTAACTGCATTCAATGGACAATATTCCTCCTTTGGGTTCGAGACTATAGGAGTTCAGCTGTTTTCGGACAACAATCCTCAACTCTACCATAGCAAAGCATTGTGGCCTGCAAATTTTTATCTTGCACTATTATCTATAAGAGTTACACATTATATGAAATTGAAGTAAGAGTGATATAGTGATACCTTTGTTTTGTTTTTTATCCAGTTTTTGTAATATATTTTGTAATATTAATCAACATATGTAATATTAAAAGTTAGCATGTTAACTGTGACGATGCTAACAAATTTAAATGGGTGTTCCATTTAATAAATTCCTTTATTAAAGTGCTTGAAATTCTAATTATTTAAGCTTCGATGTCTATATCCAATGTAATCAATGGCATCTTTTTTCTATTTATTACAGTCGGCAGCATAATTTTTCGAGCACTAGCCAATAATTCCTATATTAAAAAAGTACACTTAAGACTGTTTTGTTAAATAAATCCTTGTCGAATCATGTTCTTAGACTGACTAAGAACATGACTCGATAAGGATTTATTTAACAAAGCAGTATTAAGTGTACTTTTTTTAGACAGGGATTATTGCTAGTGCTCGAATAATTTTGCAGCCGATTGTAATTTGTAATGTGATTTGTTTTTAATCTTTAATTTTGTTCGCAATAGGTTTCGCTATTTTCGTTTTAAACATTGACATTAGTTTCATGATTCATAAATGATAATTGATTTACTTTTTACGCATTTTTTGACGCGTTTAATTTTTATTATCTTTTATTCATTATATATATGTGTGTGTGTGTATAAAACGTTCTGCAATTTTACGATATGGAGTAGTCTTAACTTTACCATTCGATTCAGTTGTTTACATTTGTCTTTTTTTTTTTTTTTTTTTTTTTCTTTGAAGAGATATCTGATTATTAAGTTTCACTGCAGAAATATTCAGACTGGAAAATGTTATGCATGACAATAAAACGGCATCTTGAATCTAATTTGTTTATAAAACACATCGGCCACGTGTTCGGCGATTTTACCTACTGTGACGTCACAGGAATATTGTCCATTCTATCAATTCATTCAATAGTTATGAATTTTTGAAAAGTCTAGTGACTTTTGGATCACCCGGTATTTTATTTAACTATCACCAATAATGATGAGAATTGATATAAATAACGGAAGAATAACCTTCGAAGTGGTTAGACAACCGTTACAGTTAAAATTTAGTGGTGGATATTGAATAAAAATGTGCCTAAATTTGGCAACACTGACCAAAGCAGTGAAATTATAATGGACCAGAAAAAGGTTAAACAAGAAAGAAGGACCCTTGAATATACTTAAGTTAAAAATATCAAATTAGCGTATCTAAGTATTTGGTAGTTAAAAATTACAAATGGGCACTGGGACAGGCGAAATTGAGTTAAACAAGAAAGGATTATTCTTATTAACAAAACAATTCGTATATCATGAAGATTGTTTCAAGAAAATCGTTACTATTCAATAGCATTTAATGTTTCAATTTCTTGAGTTTCAGAATAATAAAGGATATTTTTGTTATGTATAAATAACAAAATATTTCATATGTTATTAAAATTGTTTCTAGAATTTTGTCATTGGTCAATAGTATTCAGTAGTATTTAATGTTTAATTTTCATGTATCCCAGCTACAGTTAAACAGGAAAAGATTATATTTATTATTTTAATAAAATTAAACATAATTTATAGTCTCATTAATATATTAAAACCAATGTAACATTTAAAATGAGATAAAAAATACAAAAATTTAAAACTTTAATAAAATCTTTTTGTAAAAAAATAGAACCGACTCCAAAAAGGAACTACTATTCAAACAACTAAAAATGAAAGAAAATTGGTAGAAAATGGAACTGTAAATTGCGCCTAAAAGTATAAAATAATTTCCTTCGCCAAACAACCTATAACACTACAATTAATCATAACTTTTGAAGTCGGCGCAAAATTAAATAAAATTTAATTAGTTTTTAAAGGTTTGTCTTTAGATCGGTAGCAACAAATGCTGTTATTTCGAATGATCCATTTTCATGTTTCCTTTATTATTTTATCACTGTATACAATTGGTCCATTAGTAGCATCTACATAGAACAGTGAACATTCTTCCCAATGCGGTATTTATGTTTCTACGAAGTTAGAGTTTCCTTTGCAAATTTGGTATAACTTTGATAACTATCATCCTTGATGGCTTTTGGATTTGGTGATCAAAACGTACAAAAATATACACGCAAGATGTATATTTTCATAATATATATTGTACGATGTGTTGTTTCATATTCTAGATTTCTCTCTTGATATACCTTATCAAAATAATCATGATATCCCAAAGAAATTAAATATGTTTGCCAGATAATTTTGCGATTTTTCTTTCACCAAGGACGTCAGATACCAGCATCTTCGCCAACTTTTGCTGCTTACGAAATCTTATTTGTTTTCTTGAATCAAATTAGTTCTCGGTTGCATTTTGCAGGTAACAATGTGAGATGTATATTTTAAATAGGATTTGATATTTGTATTGAATAAAGATATCAATTTTTATTTAATTTTGCGCCGACTTCAAAAGTTATGATTAATTGTAGTGTTATAGGTTGTTTGGCGAAGGAAATTATTTTATACTTTTAGGCGCAATTTACAGTTCCATTTTCTACCAATTTTCTTTCATTTTTAGTTGTTTGAATAGTAGTTCCTTTTTGGAGTCGGTTCTATTTTTTTACAAAAAGATTTTATTTTACTCTTTTCAGTGAAAACTTATTTATATAGCAGAGCATCAGAAGACGTTCGACGGAAGTTTCACAAATCACAAGTTCCAAGAAAAGTGACATTACTCAAAAAATGGTTTATGTCACTGAAAAATACATGAAATGCACCCAATGTGAACAAAAAAGTTACATCTCCATCTAGAAAGTTATCCACTCGAGAGACAGTTGTCCAGTTGTTTTATAGTAAAGTTATTTTTAAGTTGATTTTTCTCAAATGCTGCATTTTTAAGTTGTGTTACTTTTCTTGCCTTTATCGGATATGAGCAAAAAACCATCTGTTGAACGAACATACGTTAAATTAAAAAGTCTTTAAAAATGTAAAGGTGAATGGTGAATGGGTTTTACGTCGCACTAATGCTGCGCAGATGGGCAATTGGCGACGGTCTGGGACACACCCCTAGAGGTGGTCCGGAGACATGCCATCACAATTTTGATCCTCCACGGAAGGGATGGCTCTCCCGCTTCGGTAACCCCCAGAGGTATAATTTTTGATGGGAACATGGAGGACTTTGCGGCCACGACAGATTTTACGTGCACCAGCCACCATTAACGTACACGACGGTCTTTGGCCGGCTCGAGTACCGAACCCGCAATCTTCCGATTACGAGGCCGGCGCTCTACCGACTGGGCTACCGCGGCCCTAAAAATGTAAAGGACGGATACGCTGTATTCGTAACCGAAAATTCTGTTAGGCATATATATTGAACTTTACAGTGAATACGTGTCACCCGCTGCGCTGGAAATTGCGCAGCGTAAAGTCCAAACAAAGAGCAAAATATGCATTGCAGCTGACGGATAGAATTTTCAACATCGATACTTACATACTGCTTTTACCAGTGTAGCTGCATGCGTTCAGCAGTTAGAGTGAGAACAGACTTTTGTGAGTATCCTGTAATTTGTTTATATCTTAATGAAATCATAATGAAACCTATTTCAGGCCAAGACAACAAAAAAAAATATTAAAATTAAATCATATCTAACGAAGTTATAAGCTAACAAATTTCAACAGCAACAACGAGAAACATGGTTTGCATTGAGAACCTCTTCCTTTATGAAATCGGTTTAAAACGTCTATGTGTTAATCGTCGTGACCGCTTACAATAACCATACATTGAATTTTACATTGCATAAATGTCACCCGCTACGCTACAACATATGCAATGTCGTTCAAGTGTGCACAAAATAGGAAATTGTGAACAAATGCACGTTTTAAGCATTCTGTTTTTAGCAATTATGTCTAAACTATCTTTGCGTACTACATCGATGATGCTCTGCAATTTTATAATTCACTTTTTTCCCCTGTCTTGAAACTTTTCCTATATAGGATCGCTAACTCCACTCTATTCCAACAGGTTGCACTTTAGGCGGTTGAATCGCGTAGCACATGTCCACTTAACTGACTTTTTTGGGCACCCTGTATTTTTTTGTGATCGCAAAGATCTTATAATGGGATTTATTTCAGACCAAGACCTTTACAATAAAACAAAAAGTATCAAAATCGGATCATCTGTTCAGAAGTTATGAGCTAACAAACAAAAACTAGTATGTTGTGGCCACCACAAGACTTTCTTCTATATTTTCCTATACATATTCAATCAGTAACAATATTAAAAAAAAAAAAAAAAAAAAAAAAAATACGATTTTTTTTTCTAAGTTTTTTTTTTTTTTTGTTAAAAGTAAAAAAAATCGATAACTTTGTTTTAAATTATCACAGATTTATGGTTCAACCATTCGTTTTAAAGGTATTGACGAGATCTTTCGAATGATACCCATCTTCAAAATTTAACCCCCCTGGGGTGGTACTTCCCCCCCAGGGAGGGAACCGATGCCCCCCCATGCACAATTTTTTTTCCTAGTTAACTACTACTATTATCAATAATTCATATTAATTTTACAATCACAAGTATAAAATAACTCTCATTATGCCCATTTATACGGAATTTTGTCCTATAAAATGCGATCACAGCGCCACCTGTTGAGCTATTGATCCCCAAATCTAATGGGCACCAGTTCATGTCAGGGTGCATCTAAATACCAAGTTTGGTTAAATTTCATTCATTGGTTCGTGAGATACAGCGTCCACAAAAAAATGATTCAGACACACAGACAGACAGACAGACAGACAGACAGACACACAGACAGACATTTTTTAAAAACTATCAATTCGTGTTCAGGACATCCCAAAACGTGTAGATCCGTCAAAAAACGGAGGTCGAAAATTTTCGCGAATCCAATACTTTCTCTATATTACATATAGAAGAAAGTAAAAAAACAAAAAATATATGCTTTGAATTGAGAACCTCCCCCTTTTTGAAGTCGGTTAATTAGAGCATCTCTTACGAAGTTATAAGCTTACAAACACCAACAACAACACATAGCTTGAATTAAGAACACCCTCCTTTCTGAAGTTGGCTGAAAACGACTTTGCGCTAATCGATGTGACCGCTTACAGTAACAGTACTTTGAACGACAGAGTATACGTGTCATCCGCTACGCTGCAAAGTGTGCAACGTAGTTCAAGTGTGCATAATGTAGGAAATAGCGAACAATCAGCGGCACGTTTTAAGCGTTCTATTTTTAGCAATAATGTCTAAAAACTGTCTTTTCGTAGTAAATCGAAGAAACTTCGTAATTAACTTTTCTCTCATCTTGAACCGTTTTTGAGATAGGAGCGCTAATTCCGCTGTTTTTCACCAGATGGCACTTTATTTTCTTTAGATTGTAAAGAAATTATAATGGGACCTACTTCAGACCAAGATCTCTACAACAAAACAAAAAGTATCAAGTAACCGTATTTTGAACTATATAGCGTATGTCTCCCCAGCTACGCTACAACGTGAGCAATGTAGCTGAAGTATGTATAGTGTAAGAAATTGCGAACAAAATAATGCACGTTTTTAGCATTGTATTTTTAGCATTAGTGTCTAAACTATCTTTTCGTACTAAATCGATGATACTCTGCAATTTTATAATTCACATGTCCCCCCTGTCTTGAACCGTTTCCGAGATAGGAACGCTAGCATGAATGTCTAAACTATCTTTTTCTACTATCGATGATACTCTTCAACTTTCTAATTCACTTTTTTCTTTAGCACCGTTTTCGAGATAGGAACACTAACTCCGCTATTCTCCACCAGGTGGCGCTGCAAGCGGTTTAACCTTGTACAGCATGGCCACTTTGCTATACTTACATACCATTTTTATCACTATAGCTGCAGCCGTTTAGCAGTTAAAAGAGTTGGGACTGATTTTTTGGGGCACCCTGTATTTTCTTTAGAACGTAATGATATTACAATGGGACCTATTGTAGACCAAGACCTTTTCAACAAAACAAAAAGTATCAAAATCGGAGCATCCGTTCAGAAGTTATGAGCTAACAAACATAAAAAAAACATACGGTTTGAATTGAGAACCTTCCTTCTTTTTTTGAAGTCGGTTAAAAATACATTTTAATTAAAAACATTAAAACATAAGACAGACGTTTCGGCTAGAACACTAGCCCTCCTCAGTGTCAAACATACAAGCACAAACAACATTTACAAAAATCCATAATACATCATAGCAATATTAATATAGGATTATGGATTTTTGTAAATGTTGTTTGTGCTTGTATGTTTGACACTGAGGAGGGCTAGTGTTCTAGCCGAAACGTCTGTCTTATGTTTTAATGTTTTTAATTAAAATGTATTTTTAAAGTTTTAAATTTTTGTATTTTTTATCTCATTTTAAATGTTACATTGGTTTTTATATTTATTATGTATAAATAATGAAACATTTCGTATGTTATTATTATTAACACTTTTTTTTCTTTTTAATCACTGTTCAATAATGTTTAATGATTCAATTTCGTGTTTCTTAGATAGAGTTAAACGAGAAAAGATGATTTTTTTTTTTTTTTAATGCATAAAAAACAAAATATTTGAAATATCTTTATTTTATTTTATTTTATTTTATTTTATTTTATTTTTTTTTTTTTTTTTTTTTTTTTTTTGTCACTGTTCAATAACATTCAATGTTTCGATTTCATGTGTCTCAGCTAGAGTTAAACAAAAAAAAAAAAAAAAAAAATATGATTTTTGTTATGTATAACAAACAAAGCATTTGGCATATTATTATTTATTTATGGTAATTTATCACTGTTCACTAATTTTTAATGTTTCAATTTTGAGTGTTTCAACTAGAATTTAACAAGAAAGGATTATTTTTGTTATGTATAAATAACGAAATATTTTATACATTATTAAGACTGGTTTTAGTAATATGTCATTGTTTAATAATATTTAATGTGTCAGTTTCATGAGTTTCAGTTTCACAAGAAAGGATTATTTTTGTTATGTATAAATAACGAAATGTTTCGTACGCTATTAAAATTATTTATAAAAATTTGTCACTGTTCAACAGTATTTAATGTTACAACTTCGTGTTTCTAAGCCAAAAAAGAAAGGATATTATATTTGTTATGTATAAATAACGAAACAATTTGTATGTTATTAAAATTGTTTTTAGAAATTTGTAACTGTTAAATAAGCATTTTTGTTACACAATCTTAAATTCTGTTTCCTTTAAATAATAATTAAAAAAAAAAAAAAAAAAAAAAAAAAAAAAAAAAAATCTGTTTAAATTTCGAAAAAAGGTTCTTTCTCGTGGCCCAATAATAATGAACATATGTTAATAGTTTGAAGTTTATAAGTATAGCTAATTTCAAATATCTTACACACGTGAGTGCTGTATTTGAATTATAAACTTGTCATAAAAGTATAAAGTATATATAGGTTTTTGTTTAAATTTCGGTTATTTTCACAGGTTTAAATTTATGGAAATGCTTTTTTATTTATTCAGTGGCCGTATTTTGCCTCTATAACAAACTGATTCACGATTCTTAGTCATAGCAGATAAAATTCATTAACGGTAGTAAAGCATCTCGTGAAATTTATCATTTGAAATGAAAAAATAAAAATTCTGAAACGAAAACAAGATAAGGATCGAGAACCAATATTAGTTGAAATACTATTCGTGATTGTGGGAAAAAGGAAGTTTTTTAGAAGAAGGGACGTAACGTTATCATACTTCTTTTTGCAATATCTGAAACAGAAATCGAACAATAGATTTTCAGGGTTGGCATTTCAGTTACAACTACTTCCTGTTTTGCTTCTATTACACAAGAAAATATGCTTTTTGTTATGTATAACAAACAAAACAGCAAACATCAATATTAAAAGCACAACTTTTGAGACGATTATTAATTTGAGCCCATTTTGTTGACTTAAATCGCCTCAACGCCTTGTGTAATAGGAGTTGGGAGTACGAACAGTTTTTTCTGGTTAGTCATAAAAAGTTGTTTGTACGAGCAACTTCTCCTCCGATGATAAACCAATGAAATAATAGCTAGTTATACACGCCGAGAAAGACGGAACCGGCGGCGTGAAGGCATTCATTGTTTTCTTCATTCTACACGAAGACTTTCCGTAGACCCCGAAAAACAGCGATAAACGGGTGCGCCTTGGACCTTGACATGTAACGAGCACCTTGAACAACTGGTTTTTGGACGATCTTTGACTCAATTTTTCCAACCCTCTTTCGAATTTCGATCTCTAGAAATTGGTACAAAAATTGGCTCAAATAAAAGTTGCGTGAAAATTTTTTGTGTGTAATAGCAGCGTTTAAGAATTAGTATAAAATGAACAATTTTCGTAACACACACAATAAAAGTTTCGGATCAAAATAATTAAACATTTCTTTTCTTTTCTTTTTTTTCTTTTTTTTTTGTTATTAGTTGTATTGTTTGCAAAACTTTGATTTCGTAAGCAATACTGCCATTACTGCCATTTTTTCTGGAACGTTTGGCAGAAACATTGAATGAAAATTTCCGGGTAAAAAAAATTATATAGATAAGTAAAGTTTAACCTTTTCGTTGATTTCACAGCGAAACCAGAATTGCCCATCAGCGCAGCACTAGTGCGACGTAAAACCCAACCAACCAACCAACCACAGCGAAACCAAACATTTTACATAATTTAACACATTTTATGCAACAGGTTTTATAATATTTTTCTCTTTGTTATATTGGATTTTTAAACTTTAGTGCCTTTTCTGTCCGGTAGATAGCAGCAATACTTCAAAATGTATCAAATGATGTTTCAGAGGAAGCTAAATGCATAAATCAGTTAACATTTGTTAGTAGGCGCGAGTGTGCCTTGCTGGTTTGATGATGCACACGTGTTATTTGCACACGGTGCAAATGACACAGTTTTTTTTTTTTATGCACACAGTTTTTTCACTCAATACAGTGGCAGCGGTATCCGCCACTAGAATAGCCGCCTAATTGGTAGAACACCTAACCTGTAATAGAAGATTTGGGGTTGAATACTCGAGCCGGTCGAAAACCGTCGTGTACACAGGTGGCAGGTGCACCATTAGTGTGCACCAGTATGTGCATCAGGCTGGTGCACCATTGTCGTAGCCGTAATGTTCGTAATGTTCTCTAAGTTTCTATCAAAATTATACGTCTGAGATTCACCAAAGTGTGAGAGGCATCCTTGAGGATCAAAATTGTGATGGCAATTTTCTGGACCACGATTAGGTATGAATCACAGACCGACGCCAATAAGGAAAGGTGCACCTAACGTCACTCACAGTCTTGTTATGGATAGAGCCCCTTTAATAAAATATATAGGAGCCTTAGTTATGGATAGAGTGGCAAAACATTGGTATTTCCACCAATACGGGTTGATATTTTGTCACTCGAGAGTGGCAAAGATTGATTGACGGAACTTTTGTTTGTAAACATGCTCTTTCCTTATTGCTCATAATATAGAAGAACTATGCCATGCAAAATCCACTCAACCTCAACGTTCATTTAATGAAGGGCTGGGTTATTATTTTGACTTAAAACAACTTTTGCAAGTTTTGTAGTTTGAAATGTCTACTTACAAAGTTATTTATTTATTAAATTAATTTGAATTTGATAAGGTTAACTTATAAATATTACTGGGCCGCGGTAGCCCAGTCGGTAGAGCGCCGGCCTCGTAATTGGAAGATTGCGGGTTCGGTACTCGAGCCGGCCAAAGACCGTCGTGTACACTAATGGAGGCTGGTGCACGTAAAATCTGTCGTGGCCGCAATGTCCTCCATGTTCCCATCAAAAATTAAACCTCTGGGGGTTACAGAAGCGGGAGAGCCATCTCTTCGTTGGAGGATCAAAATTGTGATGGCATGTCTCCGGACCACCTCTAGGGGTGTGTCCGAGACCGTCGCCAATTGCCCATCTGCGCAGCACTAGTGCGACGTAAAATCCAACCAACCAACCAACCCATATTTTAAAACTCGTCCGACCTCTTTACAACCATTTGTTTGTTCTTGAGAGATTGTGCAACCAGACTAACAAGTTAGCTTCAAGTGAAGCATACAAATCTGATATATATGTTATCAATAAAACAAACAAACTAACAAGTTAACAAACTAACACAATAACAGACACCTTACAGGTGGACACCACGTTGAACTTGTGATTTTTTGGATTCTTAAAGTCTCAACAGGTATAAAAAACTAGTATGTTGTGGCCACCACAAGACTTTCTTCTATATTTTGCTATACAAATTCACTCAGTAACAAAAAAAAAATTGTTTTTTTTTTTCGTTAAAAGTAAAAAACAATCGATAACTTTGTTTTAAATTATCACATATTTATAGTTCAACCATTCGTTTTAAAGATATTGACGAGAACTTTCGAAAGATACCCATCTTGAAAATTTACTCCCCCCCGGGAGTACTTCCCCCCAGAGGGGAAGTGGTGCCCCCACATGCACAATTTTTTTTCCTAATAAACTACTGCTATTATCAATAATTCATATTAATTTTACAATCACAGGTTAAAAATAACTCTCATTATTTATATTTATACGAAATTTTGTCCTATACTGCCATGTTAAAAATTTAGAAAAAATACGATCACAGCGCCTCCTGTTGAGCGATTGATCCACAAATCTAATCAGCACCAGTTTATGTCAAGGGCCAACTAAATACCAAGTTTGGTTAAATTTCATTAAAAAAAAAAAATGTCTAAGTTTTTTTGTTAAAAGTAAAAAAAAAAAAAAAAATCGATAACTTTATTTTAAATTATCACAGATTTATAGTTCAACTATTCGTTTTAGAGGTATTAATGAGACCTTTCGAAAGATACCCGTCTTGAAAATTTACTTCCCCCCCCCCCCCCCAGGGAGGGTGGCGAGGCTCCTACACATACAAAAAAAATTTCCCAGTTGACTATCTCTATTATAAATAATTCTTGTAAATTTCATAATGATTACTAAAAAATAATTCTCTTTATGCACATTTATACAAAATTTTGTCCTATATCACCATGTTAAAAATTTAGAAAAAGCGAGATGGAAACGCAACCTGTAAGACAATTTTTACCAAAAGTTGATAGGCACTAATTTATGTCAAGGTGCAACTACATACCAATTTGTATGAAATTCTGTGCAGTATCTCCTGAGATACAGTTGCCACAAAATTTTGTCACACACACAGACAGACAGACAGACATTTTCTAAAAATGGTCAAATCTTGTTCTACAGCTCTCAAAACGTGTAAATCCATCAAAAACCCGAGGTCGAAAATTTTTACGAATCCAATACTTTCTTATATTGAATATAGAAGAAAGTAATAAATAAATAAAACACGACCGAAAATTTTTACATGATGTGGAACTAAAAAATGAGCGAAATATGAGTGATATGAGTGTTCATTCATTCAAGCAAAAACCATAAATGAATTTTTGGGTTTTTAGTGATAAATACATTACATGGCAGTTACTTTACCCATTTCTCTCCTCGCTTGTCTTGAGGGAAATTTTTTTTAAACTCAGGTAAGCTGAATTATATCTAAAATCTAGTATATTATGGCCACCTGAAAACTTTCTTCTATATTTTTCTATAAGAATTCTCGTCTAAACAAGAATTTATGTATAATATAGAAGTATTATGTTGTTAGGTATAATAACAACAATAATTCTTCTTTACATAAAAATTTACACCACTTAATTCATAAATATTAATTATGTATTTAGAAACTTCAATAAAAAGAACACGATAAATCTTAATTATAAAATAATTCACTTAAAAAAATATTTTTTTTAAATTTTATTGAACCTTTTTTTGAAATTTTCCTTCTAGTCTAAACACAGAGTATTATGACAAGCTTACATGGCATTATAAACATCTGAATACCATTATATACTTAAACCTTCTTTTTAATATAAATCACAGAAGCAAGTAACGACAATCTTGGAATAAAAAATGAAAAAAAAAATGTCGCTTAATGGCATTCATCGCTCGTCTTTATGCCATTCGTAGGTAAACTGCCCTTTTTACGACCATTTCTATCTGCCCGCCAAAAACCCGCGCTATCTCCGAAAATAAAAGCGCACCAAAACCTGTACGTCATAAAAGCGGGAAACGCAACGCGCGCTTTTGATTTAAGGATCGACTCTACTTCACTCAGCTTGGAACAGAAAGCGGTTTTAATTTTTAATGGCACACCGTTGCCAGCACTCCTAATGGAATCCTGGCCGCAGTTGCCCGCATTAACGAACACATAAAGACGGTTTTTAAAGAGCACCGAATCGCCCCTTAAAACTCCTCTCGATCGTAAATTGAGAGTGCTTGCTAGCAGACCCCCCTTAGAATCTGGGACGTGGAATTCACAAACTTATTAACGCAGTAAACGGTGATTGCTAGAAGTTGAGTTGAGGTGCATGCGGGTCTGATTTAGCATGAGTGGTCACGGGTCAAATAAGTGTTCCATGGTTTTATTGCATTGCCGTGAGTGCTGTTCGCTTTGTTTTAAGATTTGTGGTTTGGATCTAGATTTTCAGAAAATTAGCTGAGAAATTTACAATTAGTTGACCGTAAGATACTTTAAAGTTGCACTGAAATACTGATGTTTAAGGATGAAGAACAAAACTTTATTAGAAAACACCATAAATCGCAAAAACACGCAAGAGTTGCTTCGAGTCGAAATAAGCATAACCCTTTATCAGACGAAAAAATAAGCATGAATGTTGCAGGTAATAGATAAGGCACTTTACTTCCTTCACGCTGCAGTCGTTGCTACCTTTTTCTTGTGATAAAGAATCGTGCTCAACCACGATGTTTGCTAACGAAGTTTTCAATTGTTGCATTTAAAAGTTTTTACAAAATAAATGAATAATCCAAATAAGTTTAAAAGAACTAAACACACTCTTTTATTCCAAAGTGCACTAAAAATTTACTCTAATTCAGTGAAGGTGGATTCAAAAGTAAGCACAAGATTTGACACAGGCAGACGGAAGTGGGTTTTTGAAACCGGCCTTTTCTGAGATAGATTCTTGAAAATGCTTGTATATTGTATTACAACCGACGACGAACTCGTGTGCGAACTTTGAAGAAAATCTGTTCGTTGGAAATGATTGAAAAGTGACACCAAGTTTTGACTCACACACAGACAGAATAAACAACTTAAATAAAAGCGTAAATTAAAAATAAAATCGATTAACAGAAAGGAGTTTTTCGTACTTTAGAATTAATTATTAAAAGTAAATAATAAACATGGGTTTCAGGCATTTCTATGAAAAGGGTTTAAAAATTTTTAATTCAATTATCCATTTATGCATTCAATTATCCATTTAAATTATGTTACATTTTGAGTTAGAATAGATTGATCTCTAATTGTCTGTTGGGCGAAAATTTGCAAAAATTGGTTTACAATGTTCACTTTCACAGAATATGCTTAACTCCTTCCTTCTCGTTTCCGTGAAAATGACGGGGTGAGTTTTCGCTCTCTATTTCTCATGCCCATGATATTTCCGGGCTGGCGTGTTCGAAAGTAACGCACTAAAAAATTTAAAAACAAACCATTTCTCATACCTGGAAATACTTTTATTTCTTATTTTACACTCTAGATAAAAATAACAAATTATTTAAAATGCAATTAGAGATAGTAGGTTATTTTAAACTGTCAGCACTGTTCAATTTTAAATATTTGTAATAGTACTGATTTTAGATTCTTAGCTCTGGCTTTTGAATTTACGCGGTTTTGTGCTGTATAGTATATATATATATATATATATAATATAATATAGTGTGCATTATGTAGTCAGAATCCCAAAGTGACTCGGATTCTAATTTTAGTATAAATGCACCCGAGAGTGATTTGAAAATAAGTGATATTTATGAAAGTTCGGATAGCGAATCTGTGAACAGTGTATTATGCATATAGTGTTATATTATACGTAAAATTATTTTCATAAAGTTCTTTTTTAAAGTTTAAGCCACATATCTTTTATTTATTTATTTATTTATTTATTTTTTTCTACTTACTGAAAAACCAACATTCAGTCAAAATAACCCTGATTGTTGGTTTTTCTGCAAAATTAAATTCCTCGATTTCAAGCTAAAAAGAATACCAAAAAATTAAAAAGGAACACATATATTATTAATACATTTTATTTTATTCAATTTTCTTGAATTTAAAGAAGAAAAAAAAAGCACTTTTTTTTTAAATTGTTTTCTTGAAAATTACGAGATTGTTAAGGGGTTAAAATCATTTTCATCAATACATTTTTAACACGCTTTTGTTAGCTTCACCTGTATGTGTGTTTGTAACCGCTGTGGGAGCAAACAAAAAATCTATATTGTAAAAAAAGACCTCTCCCTACGTGAGCGCTGTGGCAGTGAGGTAAAGCTCCGGGCTACAAACCTAAAAGTCTAATGTTCGGGCCCAGTCAGGGAGGATTTTTTAAAAATGATTTGTGTTTAATTCTAAATTATTTATTTCTCATTCCTTCATTATGTTATTTATTCAGTTAATATTACGTAATTTCTGGACTTTTTAACACGTTTTTATTTAACATGCTTTTATTAACTTGACATGATGTAACTATTAATGTATGAAACGGAATCTTGCAATTCAATTTCGACCACTTCTGTTCGTTCGATTGACCTGAAATTTTGCACACGACTTCGTAGTCGATGACAATACTACATACAAGTATTTCCAGGCTCCTATCCTATCAGGGGCAGGTTCTAGGGGCAAACAAACAAACAAAAAAAATTCTATATATATTAAAACTCTAGCGTATGGCACATATGATTTGGCCGTATTTGTATATAGTTGAGTGGCAACAATTAACCAATTATTATATTTTTTTTTAAATATGTAAATATTATGGTGTGTCACTCACACGATTTTTTCTTACCCTGCATTTTAATACTATAAAAATAGATATTTTGTGCTTTTTAGTCCACATTTCTATAAAAGCGTGTTCTTTAATTTTTTAAAAGTATAACTTTTTTTAAGCTATAATAAGAATAATTCTATTACTCTAGTAAAGTGTAATATATTTGAAAATACAAATAGGAAGAAAAGAAAAAAAAAAACTTTATGATATCAGTTACAACACATTAGTTTCATTTATTGCGTACATTCGAATTCATTAAAATCTTAATCCAATCGTGTCAATCTCCTGCAAGTTATATTAGCATATCTGCCAACCATCCCATTATTAAGCGTAAAACTTTTAGTACCCGCCTATTTTTTTTTTTTTTTTTTTTTTGTTTCACACCAGACCATTTTTTAGAGCAAATTTATTCATACTTAATAGTAACAGCATTTGGAAGGAATTACTCTAAAAATAAAGTGGTATGGAAAAAAGAGCGTTAACAATTTTACGCTTATTTATGAGATGATTGGCAACCATGTATTAGAAATTGAATTTAGTTTTATTATCAGTTTAATTGAATATATTGTAACAATGTTGTTTATGCTACCTGAGAGTCAGTTAAAAAAGTCCTTGAGACCTCACATTACTTTTCTTTTCTAGGAAATTCTAGACAATATGAAAATATACAACATCTACATATCACTATTAAAAAATACATCACAACATAATATAAAAGGAATTCACGAGAATAATTTAAGCCAGGATCGTCAGCTTTAACATAACTAAATTCCAGTTGTCGTGTGCTGCCTTTTACATAGATCATCTAACGACATTTGCTAAAAATAGTAATTCTTCACGATATCTGCAAAAGAAATCTCTACATTTCCGAAAATTTAGCAAAATTTATCTCCAAAGCGTTTTCAATGACTTTTAACGGGGCTAACTATGCCTGTGAGTGTTGTTTTTTTTTTGCAAGGCGACTATCCATGCTCGGAAACTAGATATTTTTACTTTCTTCTCTATGTATATAAGAAGAAAGTATTGAATTTGGGAAAATTTTTGAACTCCAGTTTTAGATGGATTTATATATTTTGAGGTGTCATGAACACGATTTGACTGTTTTTAGAAAATGTCTGTCTGTGTGTCTGTCAATGTATCTGTGTGTGTGTCACAGTACTCTGTATCTCATGAACTAGTGAACGAAATTTAACCAAACTTGGTATTTAGTTAGAACCTGACATAAATTGGTGCTGATTACATTTAGGGATGAATCACCCAACAGGTGGTATTGTAATCCTATATATGTGTGTATATATATATATATATATATATATATATATATATATATATATATATATATAATTTTTAACATGGCAGTATAGATGTACATAATGAGACTTATTTTTAACGCAGTATTATAAAATTAATATGAATTATTGATAATAGTTATAGTAAACTAGTAAAAAAAGTGTGTACATTTAGAAGCATCGTAGGTGTATCTCGGGAGGTGTAAAATTTCAGTATGGGTATCTTTCGAAGGAACTCGTCCATACCTTTAAAACTAATGGTTGAACCATAAATATGCGATAATTTAAAACAAAGTGAAATTTAAAACAATTTTTTCTTTTTCATTTTTAACGAGGGAAAAAAAAAATATTTTAAATTACCACATATTTATGGTTTAACCATTCGTTTAAAAGGTATTGACGAGCTCTTTCGAAAGATACCCATACAAAAATTTTACACCTCCCAGGATTCAAATCTATAAAAAAAATTATCAAAAACCATAAAAATTGTTGCCTGACTATCTATTTTATTGAACAAATCTAATATAGTTCAATTTATGAATATTAAATGGAAATATAAGCTTTTATATGAAATCTTCAGTGGTAGGAAGTTAAAGGTACCAAGCCTCATTAAATGATTATGTATTGGGTTTATTGAATGATATTATCATAGATATATTAATAAGACATAGATTGATCAGCGAGAGGGAAAAAGTGATACCTTTTTCTTCGGGAAAAGTCACTCTAATGGCTGCCTTTTCCCGAGTAAATCACACACAGAAAAATACACACGGATAATTTAATAAATAAAATTTATGAATAATTTATTTACTAAAGGTGAATGAAAAACTCCAGATACAGTTTCATATTCATTTTTCTTTTTATTCTTTTTTTCAATACTCTCTAATGGCTGATTTTAGAACTTTTTTTCGGCATCAAAATTTTTTGCTCGATAACACGGGGATGATAGATCTATATATATTACTATATCTATGGCTATTATACTTGGGGATATCGCAAAGTATAAATTATTATATACATAATGTTGTAAATTGCAGCTAACAATGTCAATTAAAATTAAATAAATAAATATTTGGTTTCATTACGTCAACTTAAGACTCTAATTTTGAATTTCTAAAAGAAATATTTAAATGTTTCTTTCCAAAAAAGAAAAAAAAATGCTTACTAAGCTAAAAGACGACATGTTCAATTCAGAAAACAGAATTCCAAAAATTTCATTTTTGAATGAGATAGCTTTATCAAACAAAGCAACAAAAATGCCGTTAGAATAACATGGGAAGATAGAGAGAATCCCACTCATATACGTCCAGAAATTCTGAATACTATAAATTATCTATTAGTTTTTCGCTTTCAGGATACTTGTTTTATTACTTTCCAAGCACTTTCTAATTAAATTCATTTTCTTTTTATTTATTTATTTAGATCAGAATGGCAACTGCTATACGCAAGGTCTTATATTATGTCAGATCAATGGTTGATTGCGATAGTAAGGAAAAGAAAATAGGAAAATTACTAAGAGAATATGCAGATAAATTTGAATCCACGAAGCAGCATCAGGTAAGAGTTTTATTTAAATTCTATAAAAATATTTTTATCTTCCACAATTTATTATTCCTACGTCACATACCTGCCAACATTCTAATTAATACTCCGTAGTATTGTTAGTAGCGCCCCTTTTCCCACACAACTTTATTTTTAGAGTAGTTCTTCCAAATTTAATTAAAATTAAATAAGAAGAAAAAATCTCTAAAAAAAGACTGGTGTGGGAAAAAGCGGGGACTACAGGAATACGGAATATTAATTAGAATATTTTGGCAGGTATGTGTATATTAAGGAATGTAAGAAATGACTTAAAGGTGTTCTTAAGAAAGGTGTTCGAAAATACTTAACGTTGAATATAATTTCTTGAATCTTGATCTTAGACTTACAAAACAAATGACAAAGATGTGTATTTAAAAAAAAAAAAAAAAAAAAAAAAAAAAAGAGAGAGAGAGAGAGAGAGAACTTTATAAAATCAATCAAAAATTTCAGGATAATTTTTACATGGTACTCGTACAAAAAGATAAAATAAAATAAAAATAAAAAATTCCTTGTGATTGAAAGTGTCCCATACCATAATAAAATGATGTGCAAAACTTCGTCATTGTATCAAGAAAAATACTAAAGATATATTTAAACAAAGCTACGGACAAATAGTCACAAATTAAAATGCAAATGTATTTATCTCTTTAAGAAATGGTGTTGGGGCCGATTTTAATGCAGAACAGTGTTATTTGTTTTACTTTTTCTAAGAGCAACTGAATTTAAACTCATTGTATCGCATATGCTTTTCTGAATTTTAACATGGGTGCTTCCAAATATCTTTTTTGTTTGTTTATTTGTTTAATGTGCTATTGGTCCTCATTTTGTCTCATGGACAAAATTTTCGCTTAAACATATAAAATGTAACACGTTTTTGACGGTACTGAAGCTTCAGGTCAATTCGCCAAGTATTTTTCTAGATATTTAGCAAAATATCTAAAATCGAAAGTGTCCGTCCAATTTTTGAAAGGCAGTGTACCAGAGCAAGTTTTCTACAGAATTAAAATATTGTATGAGTATGATTAACTTTGATGATTGATTCATAAGGGTACATAAAAATATTTCGCTGCAATTTCAAACATAAAGGAAATTTGCCTAAAGTCCATTTGCCGTTGTGTTTTGAACATATGAAATAGGTATTACAAAATAGGAGTTGTAATATACTGATTGTAACTGAATAATTATTAAAATATATAAACAATAGATAGATATATTTATCAATATGGTTATAAAATCAAAATCTAATTTTATTTAATACTAAAATTTAAAGATTGAAATATTAAATATGAATAAGTGATTTAATCAATCAATTACTTCAATCTTTAAACAAAAATTTAAAGGCTGAAATATTAAATATTAATAAGTGATTTCGTTAGGTAAAAGATGTTTAGAAATTAATAATATCCTTTATTTTGGTCTGTTAGAAAAATAATACCCCTCCTCCTTCCTCCTTCGTAATTTACCCAAATCATCATAAAGTTTAAATTAACGTTATATTTTTGTATGTTTATTCTTTTTTATATCATTACAAAATTAACATTGATTAAAAATTAACCTTACGAAAATTATTTGCACTAGATAAAGGTTATTAACTTTCAATATTAATTTAATATTCAAAATATTCATGTGAACATCTTTAAAAGAATAATTTACGATAACATGCAGAACGTATAGTGTGTATCTTGCCTAAGCTGAATTTGTAAAATATTTATCGATATTGTTTAACTTGAAAACTTAATCATCAGAATTCAGTTCACTTAAATATTCAACTTAAATCATAAATCAAGTTATATTGGCGAAGAAAATTTTAATAATATCTGTTTAAGCGAGAATCCTCGAAAAGTTCAAACTCAGCTCGCTTTAAAACTTCTAAATATATTTGTTAACATGCAAATGAGGCTCATTTGTATAATGGGTTAATATTTTAATAACCGGAAAACTGTAAAATTTAAATTATGTATCAGTAATAACTAGTCGATTATTGTAAAAGATAACGTTACGAAATGTTAAGGAGAATTGCGGAGGAAAAAATGTGTATGATTTATATTCATTATTGTTTATCTTTTCCGAGAGTATTATTAATTCTTTAAAAACAAAGACTTTTTTAAGAATAAATTGTAAAATATGATTTTGCTCTTTGAATTTTTGAGATTTACTCTTTCTTTCTGTTTCCAAACTAACTTAACTTACAATTTTTATTAAAATCACACAATCAACTGTGGAAGAAAATCATATTTATTGATTTTTTTTTTTTTTTTTTTTTTCCGACTGAGTGAAAATAATGCCTGGACAGGGAGTCGAACCCCGGATCTTTGACTTACAAGGTCAAGGCTCTACCAATTGAGCTATCTAGGCCGACAAACCGGTCGGCATTACTCACTCAGACAACCTTTTGGTTTCTACCAAAAGGTTGGTTTGGTTTCTGGTAGTGCCGACCGGTTTGTCGGCCTGGATAGCTCAATTGGTAGAGCCTTGACCTTGTAAGTCAAAGATCTGTGGTTCGACTCCCGGTCCAGGCATTATTTTCACTCAGTCGGGAAAAAATAAAAAAAATAAAATTTCAATAAATAACTTAACTTATTATAAGAAAAAAAAATGAAGTGTACTCGACTTTCCGAAAATTAAGCAATTTGCGATTGTATAAATAAATTAAAGCAACACAAGTTGTTAAATAAACAAAAGTGAAAAATATCATAGGAAGTCTGAATATTTTCCCCCATTGTTTAATTTTACGCTGTTGCACATATAATGATTTGAGCTCCTAGATCATATAATGATATAGAATTTTTCGTTGTGACCCTGTAAAAATCTATAAGGGCTAGAGTCACCAAAATCTATACAAATCGTGTGACGGTGATCTATAACATGTGTATAAATTTTCAGTTCAATCGAATAACGCGTTTAGACACTATCGCACTTTAAAAAATTTGGGCTCATAGGACAGAATGATAAAGAATTTTTTTTTGTATTCTGTGAAAAACTATACATGCTAGAATCACTACAATCTGTACATTTTGTGCGACAATTACCAATAACATAAGTACCAAATTTCAGCTCATTTGAACAAAACATCTAGACGCTATCGTGTTCACTCACATACATACACACATACATACATCACCGAAAAAGTAGCAAAAATTAATTCGAGGGACTTCAAAACATGTAGAAACACATATAATTTGAGTCCATAGGGCATAATGATAAAGAATTTTTCTTTGTGTCCCTGTAAAAAAAACTACAAGTGCTAGATTCACCGAAATCTATACAGTGCGTGCAACAGAGACCTGTAATATATGTACAAGTTTTCTTATCAGTTTAATAAGGCGTTTTGATACTATCACACTTTTAAACATTTGGTCCCATAGGTCATAATGATAAAGAATTTTTCTTTGTGTCCCTGTACAAAAAAAAAAAAAAAAAAAAAAAAAACCCTCTAAGTCGTAGATTTACGGAACTCAGTAGGATTCGTGCTATTGTGAGCTATGTCCTACGTACCACCTTACAGCTCATTCGAACACAGCGTTTAGTCGCTATTGTGTTCACTCACACGCACACATCATAAAAATAGTAAAAATGAACTGAGGAGATTTGAAAACGTATAGAAACACCAAAATCTCAAAGTCAGATTTTTGACATGATTACAACACTTTCCCTTACATATACATGTTCGGATGGATGGATGGTAGGGTTTTACGTCGAACTAGTGCTGCGCAGATGGGCAATTTATGCATGTTCGGAAAACAAAAAAAGATAATGACGATTCGCAAGCAATTTTATTCATATTTAGTACCAACTAAATATGAATATTAATGCGTGGTAATAACTGTTAAAGATAGGAATAAGAATCACAGACAGGAGTTATTCGTACACAAACTGTTTTGAGATGATGCATAATTTGACAGATTAATTGATGCAATTTGAGAATAAAAAACTATATTTGGTTTGCTTAAAATTTCTGTCCTTTTAAATTAAAATACTGACATTGGAAATTTATCCAGGATAATATCAGCATATATAGTTACGCTCATCACTGACTGACTCTGTCACGCTTAAAAAGGCTAAGAGATTTCTTTGGACTCTGTCTGTGTGTGAACGCAAGTAACCACCTCCTTTTCATACTTTAGTTAATTTTAAAAAACCGAATTGTCTAATCGATAAGCTGTTTAATCCGACGGATTCAGAAAAATCACCCCTTTCATTTGGTACCTTATTTGGAACGAATTTTTGATATGATTTTTAAAAAAAAAATTTATTAAAGTATGAAAACAGACATAGCTTAAAATATTATTATGATTATTATGATTATTATTATATATATATATATTTTTTTTTTCTCAAAACAACAACAACAACAAAAAAAAAAAAAAAATTGATGAAATTCTGTCAAGTACGGAGGACTATTAGTTTTTTCTTTTCAAATTATTCAATTATATTTTCGATAAATTTTCGATTTCGATAAATGTCCAACTGTCGTAAATATCCGTAGATTGAGACTAATAGTCCTCAGTCCTAAACAAAAAAAAAAAAAAAAAAAAAAAAAAAAAAAAAATTGGAATTGAACCCATTTCTGAACCGAGGATTATATAGAACTGATATTTTTATAATTTATTCTGTAAAATTTTTAAAACCCGGCTTTTTTTTATACAACTTTTTAGAAGAGAAATTTTCTTTTTTATTTAAACGTAATTAGTAATGCTACTGAATAAATTGAAAAGTTGACAACTTTAATTATATAAAATGCATATTATTTTTGTTATTACTGGCAAACCCGTGCGAAATATTCGCACTTTGTTTCTGTTATAAAATGCACGAAATTAAGATTAATTTCATGCACTGAATTTCTTTTGTTTTATATTGTTACAAAACAGCAAATAGATATTTATATATGTATGTATTATTATGCATGAAAACTACAGATCAGGTAAGTAAGATAAATATCGCTTACCTTGCATTCAGTTCAGAATTAATTGGTCACTCCACTCCTCTTGATTAGATATGCATCTCGTTAATTTGTTAATTTTCAAAATATCCTTTTGTTCAGCCTCTGCACATTTATATTTAATGTAATTTCCATCTTGCAACTTAATTTAGATGTGTGTATTTATTTTGTGATGAAAAATGTACTCTATAGTAGGAGTACAAATAATTTTATTTTTACACGCCAGAAATGACGCGTCTTTATCGGCTGAATTTTACATTGCAACTAACAAAAATAGCTTGAGTTACAGAAAGCGAAGAACACTAAATAGAATAGAAAAAAACAAAAATAATGAATTAAAATATGATATTATACATAGTTATAACTGGGAACATCATTATATTGATAAACAAACTGATAATAAGTAATTAGTGTCTAGAGAAAAAGAGTTCGAATGTTTATGGTTTTTCAGTCTCTAGAAAAGATTCAGTGCAGTTACTGTTGAAAGTTTCATTCGATATATAATTGAGTCCTGTGATCGTTCAGAGTATGGCCTTGAACACTGAGTAACGTATTATTAGAATTGCACAAAAAGAGGAAAGATTCACGGAGATTAATTTGATAACTGTTTTATAAACAGTGTTAATTGTTTTCGAGTGGGCGAGAATAATGGCAGATTGGATGATAATTTCATATGTAGTTCAACAGTTTCTTTTCTTATTTACCTTTAAAATTTGAAACTCATAAATGTTATACCAATTTCACCACCTAATTAACATTTTAATTTACCAGAAGCCAAATTATTATTAAAACCAAATTAATATTGTACAATAGTGAAACCAAAATCATTCAAAGAAAGGTTTCCAAATAAAATTCAAGGTTCGCGACCCAATTTTCATACTTCCACAGGCAGTACAGTTTTAATATAGGACTCCCACGACGCGTTTTAAAATGACGCTTGCAAAGATTCTGAAGAAAAAACTGTTAAAAATACATTTTTTCGTAAAATAATCTCATCAGACAAATGTCGTCATTTTTTTCTTGTTAGTCCATTGAGCTAAGTCCGCGTGCTTAAATATTGTCCATGTATAAATATTATTTTTTTATCCTCGCGTATCGTATCGTTTCGACAAAAAATAATTAAAACTGGTCCACTTTAGAGAAATATTATATAGATTGTTATTTTTTATTTTTATTACTTTCTTCTATATTCAATAGAAGAAAGTATTGGATTCGTAAAAATTTTCGTCCTCGGGTTTTTGATGTATTTACACGTTTTGAGAGCTGTAGAACACGATTTGACCATTTTTAGAAAATGTCTGTCTGTCTGTGTGTGTGTGACAAAATTTTGTGGCAACTGTATCTCAGGAACTTATGCACAGAATTTCATACAAATTGGTATGTAGTTGCACCTTGACATAAATTAGTGCCTATCAACTTTTGGTAAAAATTGTCTTACAGGTTGCGTTACCATCTCGCTTTTTCTAAATTTTTAACATGGTGATATAGTACAAAATTTTGTATAAATGTGCATAAAGAGAATTATTTTTTAGTAATCATTATGAAATTTACAAGAATTATTTATAATAGAGATAGTCAACTGGGAAAATTTTTTTTTGTGTGCAAAAGCCTCGCCACCCCCTTCTGGGGGGGGGGGGAGTCACCCCTCGAGGGGAGTAAATTTTCAAGATAGGTATCTTTCGAAAGGTCTCATCAATACCTTTAAAACGAATGGTTGAACCATAAATCTGTGATAATTTAAAACAAAGTTATCGATTTTTTTTTTTTTTACTTTTAACGAAAAAAAAAACGTTTTTTTTTTTTTTTTTTTTTTTTTAATATATATATTGTCACTGAGTGAATTTCTATAGGAAAATATAGAAGAAAGTCTTGTGGTGGCCACAACGTACTAGTTTTTATTATTATTTTTTTAATGATTAGGGGGGGGGGGAGGGAGTGTTTTACCCAACAATACTTGAAATCGAAAGAAATATGTAGACTATTACTATTATTTAAGATTATCAATACTTTGTGAAGTTGGTTTCTTTTTAGGCAAAATAGCATCTACTTAAGAACATGTTCATTTAGTTCATTTCTTTCATTGCTCCATAAAACCACTGTGAAATCACCTGATTTCCATAAAATGTACAGTTAATAACGGTGTAGGTAGTAAAGTAAACTTTTGGATGTGTATATTCCCATTTGGACCGTAAGCAAGGGGTCTTAGTTCTATAAAACAAGACCCGACCTATTCCCAAACGTGTTCTAAATTTTAGATAGCTTTAATTAATCCCGCTGATGAAACCGTCATTAAATCCTGAATTACTGTGGGATGAGTTAGAATAACCTCCGGTAACCAGCTATACGTTAGACGAATTATTGTTAAACGAAAAGATAAGAGATTGGATTTCATTTCGTAAATTAAACCGTAAAATTGTTAATAAAATACCCATTTGGAAAATGAAAGAACCCACCGAAACTGGAAATTTATTGTTCTACTTCGTACATTGTTGAATTTAATGACGATATGAACAAGTATTACGATCTATATTTACATCATATAATCTTTCGTAATCTGTTAATAATATGAACTGCATACCTGCCAACTTGTACGTTCTTTTGCCACCGGATATTGTTTATAGGAATTTTTTATACATTTTCCAAAGGTTCTCAACGATTTAATAAGGGTTTTTTTTTTTTTTTTTACTCAGAGAAAGTGATGTGAAAAATGAACTCCATGGAACGGAATCCAAAATGTTGATAGTAGCTCATTGCAATTTTGTAACAAAAATAAATAAATAAATAAATAAAATAAAATAAATAAATAAAATGAAATAAAATAAAATAAAATAAAATAAATTATTAGCCACTCTGGCTAATAACAAGCTCGATATTTCTCACATAATAACCGTTAGCAAGGTCACCGTATCTGCAAACACAGATGTAACATTTATTATGTGAGAAATGTCGAACTAGTTATCAGCCAGGGTGACTCAGGGGAAAAGCATCCGCATATTAATTGGAGGGCCTGAGTTCGATTCTCGACTCTAGTATTTTTCGCATAGTTGGTACCAAAAAAAAAAAAAAAAAAAAAAATTAATTTTATACTCCAAACTACTTAAAATAAATTTTAAGTATATCATTTAATTTTTGCTAAGTTTTTTCAGTTCTGATACTGAAATTAAACTTTTTTCCATTATGAATTTGGAATCAAGTTTTTTAACCCGTTAGTAGTCGCTATAGACAGCGCCACCTATTACAGATTGCGCATTTTTTATTTAACTGTCACCAATAATTTTCAGAAGTGATGTGACCGACGTTTCTTCGATTTTATTCGCGTTTTATGTATATTAAATGCCACTTCTAAAAATTTTTGGTGGCTATTGAATAAAAAAAAATGACAACACTAAAAGATGGGCGGCAAATCGACCAACTAGCGACTACTAACGGGTTAAATTGAGTTTTTTCTATGCCTACATATTTTGAGATAACCCTGAATCCATGAAATCAGATTTTTAATATTTGGTATGAGTGTGTGTGTGCGTGCAGAATCAGACTAACGCACGGCCCAAGGGGCCCGTGCTCTAGGCACGAGGTTTTTAAGAGGCATAAATATAATGTAGTTATTTTTTGTCCCATAGTTAAAAATAACTGCTTTAAATCTTCCACGTTTTTCCTCTAACTGTTCCTATTTTAACTTATATTAATAAAATTTTAAAATAAAATCTGCCATTTGGTTAACTTTAATAATTTCATTTGTACTTGGGGCCAAAAGCAAAAAGTTTCATCTCCGGGTAATAGGTTTTGTATCTGGCCTGTTTACATCTGTGGAAATATTCTGCCAGAATTGAAGCCGAACTAAAAATTTATTAGTTTTTTTTCTTTTGTTCCATGAACCTCTAAATTATTTTTTCAAATTTGGGTGGGTGGGTGCAGTCAGCTTCCTTGCTCTTTGCTCACTATCATAGAATAATAATAAGAAGAAGGAGCACGGCAATACTCTTAATGCTTACAAACCCCTTCTAGTGTAATGCCAGCAAATGCTACTTTTGCTACTCAAAACCTTAAAGTAGGGCCATAGAATAATAATAATATCGCTGTTTGTTGTGGCAACACAACAGCTTATGTAGAAACACTTATGCTCCTTCTTCCTTTATTATTATTCTATGCTCACTATCCCCAGATTTATTTTATTTTATTTATTTATTTATTTAGAAGTTCATCCATTCTAAGGAAGCACTAAAAATTTAAAGTGTCCTGGACAGAACAATGTGTTAGTTGGACCCTGGATGTGTGTGACGCTGAGTCTGTTTTCACGGCATATCTCAAGAACAAATATTATCGGAAAATCCCAGTTCTGTATTCCAAATATGTAGGATTTGGAGATAATACTTAAAACATTTAATTGAGATCAGACAAACCGTTCGTTTACAGGGTCATATACATAGCTGTCAACTTTTACGCTTTATAAATTCTGGTTTGAAAGGTCCAAGTTGCCAGGTCAACACAGCAACTAACATTTCAAACCTGGCGACTGAATTTCAAATGACTAATTTTCTTGAAAAAAAAAAAAAAAAAAAAAAAAAGAAAGAAAGAAAGAAAGAAAAGGAAATAGAAAAAAGCTCTTTCTCACTTTCCTTTTTTTTTTTTTTTTTCCCTACTTTCTCTTACCCATATATATAGCAGAGAAAGACGGATCAAATTTTTGAAAATGTGATTTTGTTATAGTCACACGTTTTGAAATCCCATGAATCCGAAAAGCAGGTTTTAAGCGATTGGTCTGTGTGTTGTCTGGCTGTGTGTGTGTGTGTTACCTTATCTGAAAAACAAACAGCAGCAGTAAATCGGTGTCAGTGTTGCTAGATCTGGCGGATTTGTTATTTAATAATCACCAATAATTTTTAATTGTAACATTTGCCTAATCACTTTGAAAATTGGTAGTCTATTACGTATATCAAACATCACTTCATACTGGTGTTTATTGAATAAAAAATCTGCCAGATCTGGCAACACTGCTCGCTATTTTAAATATATAATTATACTTATAAATTAAAATTATACTCGGTATTACATAGGCCTAGAACCCCATAGTCAATCGACCTTAAACTTACAACCAACCAACCAAACCGAGTGATGTGCAACCTTAAGGATACCTCATTCAAAAATGAAGTTTTTCCAATTCTGTTTCTTCATTTGGGCTTTTCGAACATGTCACCTTTAATCTTAGTGGGCAATCTAAAATATATATATAAATATAGTATATATAATATTTTATTTTACATAGTGAACACAGGCCTCTAATTTTCAATCTCAAAATGAAACATGTAAAGATTTTTTTTTTTTTTTTTAATTGCTTCCTAAGATGAGTTTATGTGGGTTTAACATCACACTTATGCTATGCAGGAACGCTGGAAGTAATTGGCGACGATCTGGAATTCACCCCTAAGGTGGTTCAGAGACAGATATGTCATCACAATTTTGATTCTCTGCTGAGGGGATGGCTTCCCGCTACTTTAACCCTCAAAGATATTATTTTCGGAACATGAGAACATCGTAGCCACGACGTGCACCAGTTACCATCAATGCTACACGACAGACTTAGGCTGGATCGAGTATCGAACTCGCAATCTTGCAGTTGCGAGTTCCGCTCTCTATCAACCAGGCTACCACGCCCCCCGTTTATTAGTTTTATTACTGTTTATAGTGGGTTTTATTTCACACTTATGCTACACTATACTATTGGCAATTGCTGATAGTATGGAACTCAGCCCTAAGTGTGGTACGGAGACATGCCATCATAATTTTAATCCTCCACGAGGAGATGGGGCTCCCTGCTTCTGTAACAGAGACATTACTTTGGATCGGATCATGGAAAACATTGCGGCTACTGATTTTACATGCACCAGATACCGATAGTGTATACGACGGTCTCCTACCGGCTCGAGTATTGAACCGGCAATCTTCCAGTTGCGAGTTCGACATTCTACCAATGAGGCTACCGCGGCCTCCGTTTATTAAACTGATAGGCGATATCTTCAGACAGTAGAATTTTAAAAACGTTGTTTTTCATTCAGTTATTCATAAAATAATTACAAGATAAAAAGAACTTTTTATATACCATGTTTTTAAATTTTCTGTTGAATCATATAAACATCTGTTGAATAATTTTCTGTTGAATCATATAATATATTAAAATGCACGTTTATTTTTATTTATTTATTTATTTATTTATTTATTTATTATTATTACTATTATTAGAAACAAAATATTTTTAATTTTACATGAATAGTAATAAGAATTAGAATAAATAAATAAATAAATTTTAGTTGCGTTCGTCACGCTACGAAAATTAGTACACTTTTTCTATCAGGGGCATTAGCTTAAAATTTTCATTTAATTAAGAAGTACTTTTCTTTACTACATTAAAACTTTTTTTTTTTTTTTTTTACCTTTCTCTTACCCATAAGGTAGAGAAAGTATAGATTTTCGGTCAAATTTTCGAAAGTGAATTTTTGTTATATTTAGACTTTTGAGATCCCCTGAATATGAAAATTATACTTTTAGCGATTGGTTTGTGGGTCTGTGAGTCCGTGTGTCTGTGTGTGTCCGTGTGTGTCTGTCTGTTATCAGCATATTTCAAGAACGAATAACAGCAGAAAGTCCAAACTTGGTATTCTAAATGTGTATCATATAGGGATGCTACACTAAGCTTTTCGTTGAGATGAAGCAAATGGTTCGTGCACAGGGATACAAAAGAGAATTCAAATACATTACGCCTATGGGGGAAATTGCAGGTAAGTAGAGTTTAACGTCTTAGACTGCACTAAATCAAATGAAATGAATATATATTTTTTATATGCGTAAAAACACGTCTCATGTAAAATGTGGTGGGAAAATCATTCCCTGTTCGGTTACAGGCCTACGCAAAAGGACAAGATTATACAGCGAGAATAGTTGAAAAATGATGGAAGTGTATTTCAGGTTGTGCCGTGTATTATTACTATAGGATTATTAAAAATTCTAAAGCTGTATGTATATCATAAACTATAAACAGCATAAAACTATTGTTAATATCATATTAATTTGTAATATTTTCTATTAAAGACTTCGGGAAATGTTTCACACATTTCTCTTTCCATTTTAAGCTTTGTTCAGTTCTTACACTGATTTCAAAATTCTACAAGCACTATTTCAAACTGGGCAACGCCAAGCAGACCTGCTAGTAATATTTATAGGTGTATGCATCTTTTGAATAAATTTACAAATTGCATTTTATATAGTAATTATAAAGCTTTGTGTTTGAAAAGCTTTGAATTTTTGGTACTCATTTGACTTACCTTGTTATAAAACTACTAGAATAAACGAGTACTAGGCGAGACGTATTAACCCTCGACGATAGGTTTAATACCCCAACCCACCCACCCGCTCGGGTGATGTCTTTTTCTAGTCAATTTTGTCCTTTTATTCCTTCCGGTGCTAACTTTTTTTTTTATTTATTTATTTATTTTTTAACACACATTGTGATTAACACACCATTTTTTTTAATATTGTGAGTTTTTTTCGTTTTCATCCCATGCTTTTTCTGTGGATTTTTAGGTTTTTTTTAGTATTTTTTTTTTTTTTTTCGTATTTACACTCTAATGCAGTGATTCTTAAACTTTTTTTTTTTTTTTTTTTTTTTTTTTTTGCAGCGGCACACTTTTAACGATTTCAAAATTTGGCGGCACACAAAGAAAAAGATAAGTTTATGAAAGGCCACTGTTATCGAAGATAAAAACAATTAAAAATATGGTATTTAACTGTAAAAACAACAGTTTTCTTTTACAGTGTACTTTTCTTTAATTTAAACAAACTTTACTCGTAATAATAATAATAATAATAATAAAGCATTATACTTTTTACTACATACATTTCTAAAATTTGGCGGCACACTTTAATAATTTGACGGCACATAAAAGTACCGTGGCACAGTGGTTGAGAATCACTGCTCTAAAGTATCCCCGCACTTTATAATGTAGAAAACGAGAAATAAAAAGCTAAAAATCCATAGAAAAAGCATGGGATGAAAAGGAAAAAACAACTCACAATGTCAAGTGTCAAAAAAAAAAAAAAAAAAAAAAAAAAAGGGCTAACACCGAAAGAAAAAACAGGACAAAATTGACTAGAAAAAGTCATCGAGAAGCGGGATGGCGGGTTGAGGCATTAAAGCTATAGTTAAGGGTTTAATATGACTCGCCTAGTATGTGAGACCTTCAATAAACCACGAATCATAATAAAATAATATTGAAATTATAAATTACATCATGTATTGTAATTTAATTTAAATTATTTTATTTATGCATTTATTTATTTATTTTCAGACACATACGAGCTCTCGCAGAAGATCTTCAAGGTAATCCAGCTTCAATGCAGTTCACAACAATCTTGCCTCATGATGTATTTATTATATATAGTAACGGCAAAAAACTTTTTTGAGCTTCAGCTTTTTTTACAGCTCTACCTCGCTTCGCAAACTGGATTGTTTCGTGACGAATGAGATGAAGCAAAGTATATAGTATATCAAAATGTAAAAAAAGAAGAAAAAAAAGTATCAAAATGGACAAATGTTACAAGTTTGTGCCAAAAAATATCCAGTATTAGTCAAAATGGATATTATTCCAGTGTAGACCTGAAAATTGAAATTTTAAGTCATTCTCCAGTAGTCGGTACAGTCGGCAGCAAAATTATTGAAGCACACATCCACATTTTATATATTTATTAGTTTGATCGCTAATCTTTATCATCAACTTACTTTTTTATATAAACAGCATAAAATCTAAAATCATGACTCGATAAATATTTACTTAACAAAACAGTGTTAGGTTCACATCTTTAAAATAGGAATAATTACTAACGCTTCAATAATTTTGCTGCCGTCGGATGGAATGTGCTTTAGAGCCCATCACTGCTTGGCGTGTTGTTTGCAATTGGCGATAAACTGTCAAACTTGGCAACCTCGATGTTTTTCAGTCGTTATGTGGCAACCTCATCATGCCAAATTGGCGATATTTGGAAAAGTGGCTAAGCAGCGGACTAAAGCACATTTTCACTCTTTTTTCAAAACTGAAGATAGAAATAAGTGTTTAATTCATTTCAAATCAATAACACTTTTGCCTTTTTTAGTGTATAATTTCCAAAATAGGCTATATTTTTACTGTCGATTTTCGTAATAGGGGATCACGATCACAGGGAACAAGGGACTTTGAAAATAATTATTTTTTGTTTTACTTTCTATTACTTGTCAAATTTTGTAGATACTGTTACTAAATCTACCCTTTTTATGAATACAAAGCGTTTTAAGAAATAAAAATTAATTTTAGAGATGGAAATTTACTTTTATGGGGGAAGGGGTGTAAAACAAAGCCCGAGTGCAAAATGCTCCATGTACATAAAGTACCCAGTTATTTTACAGGAAAATTTGTGTACGTATCTAAATATTGTGCATTTAATTTTTTATAGCTCAATTATGGTATCGGTTTATTTATTTATTTAATTTTAAATAATCTCTAAAAAATGAGTTAAATTGAATACGTGTCATTTGTTAATTATATTAAAAACACTTTAAACACACGTAAAATTAAATTTTATTAAAAAGATGTTGACTGTGAAAAGAAAAAAATATTTAAAAACTGCTCATTGGAAACGAATAATAAAAATTCCTGATGATGCTTTACTATTAAAGCGAAAAGCTTCGGATAAAAAATTGTCAACATCTTTTAAATAAAATTTAATTTTACGTGTGTTTAAAGTGTTTTTAATATATTTAATTTTGACTTTTTTTTTTTGTATAAGATATGCAATTTTTCATTATTGTTTGGCATGCAATTGAACTTAAGTATTCATAATAAAGGTAATATATTGTTTTCTATTATTATTTAAGAATGTCAAATGAGTATGCAAAAGAATTCGGAATATGAGTCATATTTTTATTTCGAAATTTAGTATCCATGAAAAATACATTTAATGTTTAAAATTTTGTGAAAGCTTGTAAATATTATTTTATAACTATCGAATGATTATTAATTCAGCTTTACATATTTTAGAGTTATTATGTGTATATTTTTAATCACATTCACTTTGTGAATATCCCTTTTATCCTTAACATAATTAACATTATAATTTCTGAAAAATTAACTTATGAAAGCCATAACAGAAAAAAAAAGGGGGGGGGGGGGAGTTATTGATGTCTTTTTAAGTCGCCTCTGTATTTTGTTTAGTGGTCATGTTGCTAATGGATATTTTCAGGTCTATTCCAGTGACATTTTTTACAACAGCATTTGAATGTTGTAACTTGTAACATTATTTTTATTGTCTGTGGTCCCAGACAATAGCTTTTAGACTTATTGCGAAGTTTCTATACATACATTCTTAAACTGTCACAGTTTAATTAATGCCTATTGTCTTCACATTCCATCAATTTGGTGAATATTTTGTGAAATTCTGTGTGAATTTGTTGGAATTTCCCTCTTGTATTATTTTGTAAATCAAGAAAAACAAATTTTTTGTTTTTGTTTTTGTTTTAATATTTTTTATTTTTGTTTTTTAATTTATATATAAAATGATGTAAAGTTCGTAAATAAAATAATATTTGCTTCTTAATAATAATTACTAGTATAAACCTGGTATATCATAAAAAAATAAATATAATAACGCAATCCTCCCCCCCCCCCCAGTAGTTTAAATTATCTGAAAATTTTGGATTCTTTTGTTAAAATAAAATAATAAGTAATTAAAAGGAAAAAAAAAGGTAAAAGACTGATTAAAGAATAAATATCATATTTGTTGTTTAATGTCTAAAACTAATTTTAAACTAATTAATTATCATTTTTAGACATCTTTATATTTTATTATTATTAGTAGTATTATTTTATTTATTTATTTATTTTATAAATGTCAGATATTTAGAAGTTCAGATTGTTGCTACCTATAGGAAAGACATAAGCAAATTTATCCTTAATTTATCCTTTACAGAAGCCCAGCATATATCCTGGTAAAAAAAAAAAAAAAAAAAAAAAAAAAAAAAAATGTAAATGTTTTTATGAACTTTAAGAAAAATAACTTCAATTATTTGATTTTATAAATCCATGTAGTGCATTGCCTTTATAAGAAAAATCATGTTGTTTGTTGCTATGTATTATTAATTAAACTTTTACTTATTGTTACATTTAAGTATTTGTAATTCATATTAGAACAATATGATTAAGAGTTTTTTATTTTTATTTTTTTTTCCACATTCCATTTTAGCCTTATGTATTGAGAAATTTTGTTTAAGTTGGCAATGATTTCACAGTGGTAATGTATGTTTCAAGTTTTTGGATATAGCCAAAATAATATAATTCGATGTACCTATTATTTTGAGTCTGAAATAACTGTTATGAGTTTATTGCAATTTATGATGTTTACATATAAAGTTTTTATTTATTCCTCTTCAACATAAATTTTTCGCTGCATTTTTTAACTGCTACTTTTAATGTTTCTTATTATTATGTAGAATATATACATATTAAAATGCCATTACACATTTTTGCCTGATTTTTACTTTTTTTTTTTTTTTAAGAACTAGGAAGACCATTAGTTTCAATCTAGGTGAAAACGTCGTCTCCATTTTTTGTAGACCACTTTTGTGTAACACCAAAATAAATTTAAAATATCAGTCCTATCCGCGTTTGTAATGATCGATAGACGGCGCTTTGTGAACTGCAGTTGTTAGTAAATATAATAGCCACATGTATTCATTATTGTTCTTTTGTTATTCTACTTAATATTCGTACTATAATTTCTCCGCCATTACATTATGGAAAATTGATTGCTTTTGGAAAAAATACTTCAGTTTATTCAAAGTTCGATCGGAAGTAGATTTTTAACTGAAGTTGAGCAACTATTAGTTTCAAATCATCTGATTAATTCTTTACTTCCATTAGCCGAAGCAACTGAAATTTTAAATTTGTCATTTGGAAATAAATGGAAGCTTAATTCTGGATTTCTTGATCCTTTGGAGTTACACTGTGGCACACAAAAGTATGTGTTATCTTTTTTACCGTATTTATTCATTTTTATTCAATAAATATATGTGAAACTAAATATCGGCAAGCAATGGCGGCTGGATGGAATTCGAATTAAAGCATGTTTATTGTAATTAACCTTAATCCACCAGAGGGCGAGCATTTCATTACAATCGCGGATCGTTACAAATTCGTTACCAAATAAAAGAGGCTATTTTTCTGAATCCAGGGGGTGCAAACAATTTTTCCACACGACCATTAGATTTTTCAAAATTAACTAAAGTATGAAATTTAGGTGACAACACTTCATTTTAATTCATTTCAGTTATTTTAAAAAGTATTTGACCTAGTTTTACGATCAGAAAATGAGATAAAAAATAAATTAAAATTGAAAAAATAATAATAATAAAAATTTTACAGATTGAAATTAATAGTCCTCCGTACTAAGCAAAATTCTGTCCTTGACAAAATTTTTACTTTTTTCTTTATTATTATTTTTTTTTTTTTCATTGTGTGTGTGTGTTTCTGCGTGTTATATAATGAACAGAAACCTAAGTTTTGTTTCTAGAAAAGAATGTTACTGTCATAGAATTTGCATCTGCCTCTTAAAAACTACCTATTTCGTATCCCGTGATCTACAGTAAAACTGCCAGATATTTTGCTGTCACTATGTGTATGGTTGTAGTCATTTTGTTGAATTATTATTATTATTATTATTATTATTATTTTCATGTGATGCTGTAGGATATGACGTGATGTTTTACAAATGACGCACAAACAAACGTAGCTAGAAAATTTTTAATGTGAATTCCAATGTACAGTATTCTTTTTATGTAGAATGGCAATGAAGCCAAACGACATTTCTTGTACAAATGGCTTTGATAAACATAGAAAAGATAGCTCCAGTTCTTTTTAAGATTTTAAACTGACATTTTTGATAATGCAAAGAATAATTGTGGTTGACATGTTGCGTCAAATTTGTAAAAACTTTTCAGTTACTCACGAGAAACTACTATTTCAAGTGCTAATTACCGATTTTCTTGAAAAAATGAGATCTAATCAAATACAAATGATTTTTCAGAAATATTTGCTGCTGAGTCTTAGTAAAAAAGCTAGAAAAAATTAACTAAATTCAATTCATGTCTGCAATACCTTCAAATAATCACGCTATTGATGAAATTTGTGTTGCGATTGTCATCTGCGGTTGTTAAGAGGAGTTGCTAAGGATTTATTTATTTCAATCTTAACTTCAATGGACTCTTTCCATCTGACGTCAGAGGTCACATGATAGGTTGAAAAAAAAAAAAAAAAAAAAAAAAAAAACAGCAGGCGAAGTCTTCTATATTTATAGTGATTTCTGAAATAACACATTTTCTATTCTTATTTTTGATCAATCGTATTTAATCTGTGTTACTTTTTTATACATTATCATTTTTAATCCATTTTATATTATTATTCATCATCTTTTGTTTGCTGTATACATTTACAATCATCATTTAGTTTATATTTGTTATTGATGTTCATGGAGAGCATGTTAAATACTCTGATTTTTGGTACTTAAATCATTGACAGTGCAACATCGTACGGTGTAAAACCATTTAGACCAGTATCTAAGTTAATTAACTTGTTGTAACACTTCTATGCAATTAAATTTAATTTAAAACATTTTAAAATTTCAAATTATAATCCATAAACATTCCACAAGAACAAGCTATTATTTATTGTTAGATCAGTTAATGTAACAGTTACACTACGACATACAAAAATCGATTCTTACAGGTGAAAATAAATAAACACATAAAATGTTTCTTAAAAATTATTAAATTTACAAATACCATTATTCTACTGTTTACAAATGCACAATATTACTTTTACTTTATTATATTAAATATTAACACTTTTGTTCTTAAGAACAGTATTTAATTGAATTCGATTCTTTGTTTTCCCCTATCATATGATTGAGCAGACGACGCTGGGAAGAGTCCATTAATCGAATTTTCTAATATGATTTCATTTTATTTATATCGTCTGCAAACTAATGTAAATGTATATGTAGAGTAAATTTATCATAATCTAAATGTAATGTAACGTAAAAAGTTAATTTGAAATTTAATTCGCATTAATAATTTTAAATCTATGCAACATTGAAATTACATAAAACAAATAAAATTTTAAATGAAATATAACGACATGACGTCATATTTTAAGAATTAAAGCTATTGGATAAGATTAAGTTCCTTGGCATTAATGAACGAAGGTCAATATAATTTGGCTGTGATGTTTTCGTATTTGGCATTCAAAACGTGAAATTAATATTTTTGGGGTGGCTTTTCTGCTACGATTCAACAGTTAAAAACTTGCCAGTGAATTATGTATAGTATAAACTTCTTTCGGTGATTTTTACCAGCCAATCGGAAATTAGCACTTAAAAGAGTTTCTTTGTTCAGATACAATCAAAATACATTGTGAATAATTTGTACGATGATTAAGAGTAGAAATAATTTCTTTCATTTCTATTTATGTTATTTTTGTATAAAGTGATTATTTTTCTAGTCACTATTGACTCTGGTGCCAATTCCATGCCAAAGTATTTTAATTAACGGTGAATGTAAATTTTGTACAATTTTGTAAATATTTATTGTGTGTTTTGTGTGATGTAATTTATATGTAAAATAAAAGGATTTTACAGTTATTATAGTATTTTTTGTCATTTTTTGAAGTTTATCATAAATATTAAGGAATTATAGATGAGTTAATTTTTACAGGAATAAAAAAAAATGTCTACACCAGGATTCGAATTCGATAACTCTGGGTAAGCTTCCTAAAGCTTTACATCAAGCAAGACCATACTCACTATCATATTTGTCATAGAAATCTAGTACAATTTAATAAACAAACTATCCCAAAACATTATGAGACCATTGGTTAGTGCTCTGGCTTAAGGAGCAGCTTTCGAGTCTCGGTTTAGGCTTTGTGTTCTTAGTGGTTCGGAGTACTTTAAGACAGTGTTGCCAGATTGGGGATTGTGTCCCCATTTTAGAGATTTTATGGACTTTTGGGGACTTTTTGGGGACCCAATGTTTTTGGGGAATCTCATGGGAATTTTCGAAATTTTTGGGGAGAAATCTGGGGAATTTTTCAATTTTTTAGTCTATCTGATAAATTTACAGTGTTGACAATTGTAGGTATTTGTCCTTACATGCAGGGACGTTTAACAGTTTTCTTGAGTATGTAGGTTTTTTTTTTAAGATAACCCATTTTTCCAGGTCGTCCTCCGGATATCCTGTGGAGGGAAGTAAATCCTGTGTACATTCTCAGCTTTTTTCAAAAATAAGCTTCATTTAGGGAAAAATTTGGACTTAAATCTGTTAAATACTTATTTATTTATTTTTAAATTTACTTTTTTAGTAAAAACTGAGTTGGGGATTTTTTTGGAATAAAATCCCGATTTGGGGAAATTTGAAAGCCTGTTTGTGGAAATTGACTGTCGACTATCTGGCAACACTGCTTTAAGAGCATACAATACCTGTCCTTGTTGACAGTTAAAGCCCGTGTTATTTTACAGAAAATTTGTTTGTAGAATAAACACTGCGTAATGCATTCCGCTTTCGCATTCCAAAAATTCACAGCCGTTAAATTTGTTCTTGTTTTGCAAAACTTCATTTTAATTTTACAATATTCCATTTGAACTCTATAAAGTGAGCCAAACGAGCTAGATGCATTTTCCACAAATTTAGCTTAAAAATAAAATACTCAGAATTAAAAAAATCAAGTTTTTTAAAACAAGCAGTTTAACAGATGTGAATTTTCTGAATGTGATAAAGGGAATTAAAAACAGAAAAAAAAAAAAAAAAAGGAATACATTAGACAATGAATTATTCTGCACACTAAGACAATTCCCATAAAATGTGAATTGTCAACAGTTAAATTATACGACAGTTCCCCTCTTCGATAAAATACATATTCAGAATTTTAAACATCAATTTTTCGCAAAACAAAAACTAATTTAATGGTTGTGACTTTTTTTGAATGTGTAAACAGGATTTTAAAAAATACTCTAAATAATGAATTATTCTACACCCTAAGAAATTTTACATAAAATTTGGAGAATTAATTATACGTCCAATTACCCTCTTAGACAAAAATGTTCAGTATCCGTATTTTTAAAATATTTCTATAAAATTCGGAATATTAGTCATTTATTAATAGTTACTTCTCTTTCTGGGGAAAAAAAAATCATGGCATATTTACGGGCATAATTTTATTTTTACTGTCCGTGGCTGGATCATTTTTGGTGGTCACTGGTCGTAATCTAGAGTGTAATTTTTTTACAGTGTATGAACAAATTTCTGCTTAGAACAACATTTGCTGAGGATATCGGCGGAGATACACTGTAAAAAGAACCCTTAAAAGTACAGAAAAAAATCTGGCAGCTGGGGTGCCAGTATTTCTCCTTCAAATATACAGGACAAAACTGTACTTTTAACAAAAAACCTGTGTAAAATATGTGTCAGTGATACAATTTTACGGTTTTAAACTGTATATTTGACGGAAAAATACTTTACACCTCAGCTACCAGATTTTTCCTGTATTTTTACGGGTTTATTTTTTGCAGTGTAGGTATTACACGCTGTTAAGTTATATGAGCTTAAGAGTGTATAATATACCTATCTATTCGTTTTAATTCAATTTTTGGATAACTTTAGTTAGTTTTAAAGTGAAAAAAAAAAAAAAAAAAAAAAAAGACTGTAGGGAGGAAAATCTAACCCTGCAAATTATGTACTGAACAGTGTCTAGTAAATAATAATAATAATAAATTTCGTGTTTTTTTTTTTTTTTTTTTTTTTTTCTTTTTCGATTACTTGATAATGTCAATGTTCCCTCTGATTCTTTCACAGTGGATGAAAATTTCTGCTATCATAACTGGAAAATGTAAGGTACTGGGCTCGATTCCAGGTGGTGATTGTCGATCTTCCGTGTTTATCACCGATTCTCGCGCCAACATAGACTAGGGCTCCTTAAAAAGACCTCTAAACAGGTTTTTAATCTCATCCCTAGTTTCTAGTATACTCAGTTGGCCTTAACCGTACAAACACACCTTTCTACCACAAACTGTGTTCACTTGACTTCGCTAGTACTGTTCTGTTTCACTAAGTGTAAGATAAAAAAATTTTAGAATAGCTCCACTCAACTTTTGGAACATTAAAGTAATAAACGGTAGTCTGAATAAATTGAAGTAAGAGAAGTCGTTAAATAAACAAACGGGGAAATTATAATAGGATGTTTTAGTATTTTTCTCTATATAGCATGTTGTTTAATTTAATGCTATTGCGCTTCAAATATTTTGAGCACGCATAGGTCATAATGATAAAGAAATTTTCGTTGTGTCACTGTAAAAATCTATAAATGCTAGACTAGCCAAAATCTGTACATTTTGTGCTACGGTGACCTATAACATGTTTATAAATTTTCAGCTCAATCGGATGGGCGTTTAGACGCTATCGCACTTTAAATAATTTGAGCCCACAAGTCACAATGATAAAGAATTTTTCGTTGTGTACCTATTTAAAAAAAAAAAAACTATAAATGCTAGATTCACCACAATTTATATATTTCGTGCGACAATTACCTATAACATGCGTTCCAACTTTCGGCTCATTTGAACAAAGTGTCACAGCGTCAAAGTGACTTAAACAAAGGGCTAGATTCACCAAAATCTGTGCTGCTCGTGCGACAGCGACCTATAATACATGGGTATAAATTTTCAGCTCAATCGAATAAGAGGTTTAGACGTTGTAGCACTTTAAAAAATTAGATCATAATGATAAAGAATTTTTCTTCGTGTTCCTGCAAAAAAAAAAAAAAAAATGTACGTGCTAGAATTACCCCAATTTGTACATTTTGTGCAACAATTACCTATAACATACGTACCAAATTTCAGCTCATTTGATAAAAGCGTCTAGATGCTATCGTGTTCACTCACATACATACACATATGCAAACATACGTCCCCGTAAAAATAGAAAAAATGAATTTGAGGGTCTTCAAAACGTGTAGAAACACAAAAATAGTAAAGTCAGGTTTTTGATATCATTACAATATTTTCCTTACATGTGTATGTTCGGAAAGTTAAAAGCAATGTCAGAGATAAAATTTAAATTTGTTAATTAAATTTAATCAATAATTTTAGCGGTTCTTTTCTCACGAAAAGTGTGTTATACATTTTCCTTTCAGCTTATAGCTCCACCAGTATCCGAGAGGTTTTGCTTATCATCTACACTCTGTGGCAATAGGTGGCAGCCCCAGGCAATCTTTCTATTTGAAAATAATAATAATAATTAATTAAAAACTAGTATGTTGTGGCCACCACAAGACTTTCTTCTATATTTTCCTATACAAATTCACTCAGTAATAGTATTAAAAAAAATAAAAAATAAAAAATAAGATTTTTTTTTTTAGTTTTTTTTTTTTTTCGTGAAAATTTTTAAAAATCGATAATTTTGTTTTAAATTATCACATATTTATAGTTCAACCATTCGTTTTAAAGGTATTGAAGAGACCTTTCGAAAGATACCCATCTTGAAAATTTACCCCCGTGGGGGGGGGGGGGAGAACCGATGCCCCCCCATGCACAATTTTTTTTTCTAGTTAACTACTACTATTATCAATAATTCATATTAATTTTACAATCACAAGTTTAAAATAACGCTCATTATGTACATTTATACGAAAATTTGTCCTATACTGCCATGTTAAAAGTTTACATAAAATGCGATCACAGCGCCACCTGCTGGGTGATTGATCCCCAAATCTAATCAGCACAATGCCCTGCCAGGGTCCAACTATATACCAAGTTTGGTTCAATTTCATTCATTGGTTCGTGAGATACGGTGAAAAATACGAAATTTTGCGATCACAGCGCCACCTGCTGAGCGATTGAACCCCAAATCTAATCAGCACCATGCCCCGTCAGGTTCCAACTATATTCCAAGTTTGGTTGAATTTCATTTATTGGTTCAGGAGATACGGTGAAAAATACGAAATTTTGTCCTATACTGCCATGTTAAAAGTTTACATAAAATGCAATTACAGCGCCACCTGCTGGGCGATTGATCCCCAAATCTAATCAGCACAATGCCCCGCCAGGGTCCAACTATATACCAAGTTTGATTGAATTTCATTCATTGGTTCGTGAGATACGGTGAAAACAAGAAACCACAGACACACACACACACAGACAGACAGAAAGATATTTTTTAAAAACTATCAATTCGTGTTCAGGACATCCCAAAACGTGTAGATCCGTCAAAAAACGGAGGTCGAAAATTTTCGCGAATCCAATACTTTCTCTATATTACATATAGAAGAAAGTAAAAAAATTATAAATCCTAAAATCGAGCTTCGAACATAGCTACAGTAATTCCTACACTGTAAAAAAAAAAAAAAAAAAAAAAAAAAAAAAATAACTATTACCAGCTACAAGAAACTCTCTGTGATTGGAGAAAATAATTATTTTCTCCAATCACAGAGAGTTTCTTGCAGCTGGTAGTTATTTTTTTTTTAACAGTGTATAGATCTATCATTCCCATGTTAACGTGCATCGGTTTTTGATGCCGAAATATTTTTTTGGCATCGGCCATTAGAGAGTATAAAACTCGGAAATAGTAATAGAATAGAATATTGATGAATTTTCAATATGTTGAAATATTGCGTGGCTTTTAATTGTTCAAATAAATAAGTGAAAGGAAATGGGATAAGTTATCATAAGTAAATCATATTTGACTAAATTATGAATACATAAGCATAATTTTTTATAATCAGTTGCTTTGTTATTATCATAGTTTAAATACGGTTTTGGTTTTTAAAGGAATACTTTTTTTTAAATTAGATATTTTTTAAGATTTTATATTAGTAAGTAATATAGAATTTTCAGAATTCTTTTAAATATAGTTAGCAGCGGCGCAGGTAAAAACCGTTACTTTTAGTATATATAAAGAGTAACTTTAAATATAACTAAATTAATAGCTGTAGTAAAAGAAAAAAAAAAAAAAGAAAGACAGAAAAAAAAGAAAAAGGAATTTGAAACTGTATCTGGAGTTTCTCATTCACCTTTAGTACATCAATTGTTCATAAATTTTACTTGCTAAATTATCCGTGTGTATTCATGTATGTATTTACTCGGGGAAAGATAGACATTAGAGAATCTTTCCCGATGGAATCACTTTTTCCTCCTCGGTGATCAATCTATGTCTTATTACTATATCTATGGCTATCTATGGCTTAGAGGTGCATCAGGACCAGGAGAGATCAAATTGAATCTTCATGCAAAATGTTGTAGCTCTACAATCAGCTGTTTGCCTAAAAAGTGACCAACACATTTCTATCTAACTTTAAGTTTTTTTTTTTTTTTTTTTTTTTTTTTTTGTCATTCTTACGGTTTATGATACTTTGGAGACTCCAAAAGATTTTCTTTTACCAAAATGGGATGTTTTTTTTTTAATTATTATTATTAATTATCTGCAAAAAGTATGACATTTGCTTTTGGAAGATCTAGCCCACGACCTTTGCGTTATTAGCCTGACGCTCTAACTAATTGAGCCATTGTACTTTTACGTTAAGATCTGTAGAGACGATCCTTTGAGAAATTTATAGATTTTAATTAATAATAACAATTTTAAAAAATCTGGAGTGACTCCACTCGACTTTCCGAACATTAAGTAATTAATGCTTGTATAAATAAATTAAAGTAGAAGAAATTATAATAGGATGTATGAGTACTTTTCTTCATACTGTATGTTGTTTAATTTAAAGCTTTTACCCTTCAAATAATTTGAACCCATAGATCATAATGATAAATTTTCTTTGTGTCCCTGTAAAAATCTATAAGTGCTAGACTCACCAAAATCTATAAAGATCGTGCGATGGTTACCTATAACATGCATATAAATTTTCAGATCAATCGGATGAGGCATTTAGACGCCATAGCATTTAAAATAACTTCAGTCAATAATCTACAATGATAAAGTATTTTTCTTTGTGCCCCTGTGTAAAAGTGTATAAGCGTTAGAATCACCAAAACCTCTTAAGTTTGTGCGACTGTTACCTGTAACATGTGTACGAATTTTCAATTCATTCAAATTAGTAGTTTAGACGCAATCGCACTTTAAATAATTTGAATACATAGGGCATAATGAAAGAATTCTTCTTTGTGTCCATGTAAAAAGACTATAAACGCTAGATTCTCCAAAATTTATACAGTTTGTGCAACGGTGACTTATAGCATGTGTATAAATTTTCAACTCAATTGAATAAGGCGTTTAGTCGATATCGCAGTTTAAAAAATTTGGACCTAAATAGACCATAATGATAAACGATTTTTCTTTGTGTCTATGTAAAAAGACTATATTCGCCAAAATCAATAGGGTTCGTGTAATAGAGACCTATAACATATGTACCAACTTTCAGCTCATTCGAACAAAGCATTTAGTTGTTATCTTATTCACTCACATGCATACACGCACACACACATCCATATCATCGTAAAAACAGTAAATATGAATTCAGGGGACCTCGAAACGTGTAGAAACACCAAAATATCACACTCGGATTTTTGACATGATTAGAATACTTTCCTCATTATAGTGTTCGGAAAGTAAAAAACTAATGAAAAAATCAGAAATCGGGGTTTGAAGTGTGCATTAGGAGATGTCAATAAGGACCTTCATGTAAAATTTTGTAGCTCTGCTATCAGCCATTTGCCTACAAAATGACGGACACGGACACACGCCTTCTTTTATTATATGTAGAGATTAAAATTTTTAAAGAACAAAAAAGTAAAGTTTTTACGTCCTAGACCGCCTTAAGATTCCTTCTTATACATCAAAGAGTCACTTAGTGAATTTGACTCAGTGAAATTTCGCAGCTTTCGAATACATTTAAAAAATGAAAAAAATATTTCAATTTTTGGAAAACAAAGACTAATTTTAATGTCATGAATTTTCTGAATGTGAAAGCGAAATTAAACAAAAAATTATTATGCAATGTATAATAGTGTATCAAATATGTCGTCGTCGTTGTTTATCTCAAGAAAAAAACAATTTACTCAACGCAAAGTTTTAAAAATCGATTTTTTCCATTGATTTCATGATTTGAGTTGGCTTAACATCGCACTATAGCTATGCCGTAGGCAATTGGCGATAGTCTGGGACACGGTGCTAGGGATCATCCGGAGACATGCCATCATAATTTTAACCCTCTGCAGAAGGAACTACTCCCCCGCTTCGGTAGTTCCTAGAGGTATTGTTTTAAGAACACTGAAATCATTGAAGTCCTGACAGATTTAACGTGCCCCAGCTACCACTAGTGTAAGCGACGGTCTTTGGCTGATTCGAGTTTCAAAACGGAAGTCTTCCAGTTACGAGCTTGTTGCTCTACCAACAGGCTATCTTTGAAAGTTAGTAATAAATTAGTTATAACATTTAGTTGTGTAACTAAAACAACCCAGGATTAAATTTTGATTAGAAAATAATTAAGAACGTAAAAATTCAGTTAAAATAATTAAGAACGTAAATAAGCTATGGAAACCATTAAATTAAATAAATAAAAAAAAAAAATCCCCTAAAGTTCACTTGGAAGTTCTAGAGCAATATTACACCCACTCAACCTTAAACCAGTAAGCACATTTTTCAGTGTCTGAAAGCATTAAATAAATGGATAATAATATATCAACCAGTTAAACATTTTATATTTCTATAACACTTTAAAATTTATCGCGTATCAAAATTTATCAACATCACATTCCTTTACGAAACAAAGAGAAAAAAAAAAAAAATAAACGGTAGGTCGAGAAAATGATCTAATTTATCCTTTGCATTGCATCATTGTTTAATTTATCAGAAAAATGTTCCAAGTCTTGAGAAAACCATGAACATGCCTAATCGATTTATCAGCCAGCTTTGTGATAATATCCATTCCCTCTTGGTATGAAAAATGTTTATCAATAAATTTCAAGATATATTATCAGGTATAACCTTTTATTGACGGAAAATATACGAGAACATATTTTCCCCAAAAATATATAGCGTAGTACTTGTTCGGTGTAAAACACACTCACTCAGGACCTGATTAAGGCAAAGGTATGCGGGGCTGTTGCCCTGAGCCTTCTTATAGAAGTGGGCCGCCAAATCCAATGTAAAACTTCTTTCAATACCTTTTTTAATTATCACTATCCAACAATGTTGAAAAGTGTTTATGGATTTGGTTTATCTGTCTGTCTGTCCATCTGTCCGTCTTTCTGTTCACGCTCTAACTCCAGTAAATATGCCTGAAATATCTTGAAACTGATATATGCTATTTAAGTTCACTATATCGAATGTTTCCTATTGAAAATAGGGTAAATACCATTACTGGTTTGTGTACAGGGACACCCGAAATTATTATAAAACATTGCGTTTTATGACGTATTTCTATACACCATACTTTAATAACTAGATATTACACAAATTTTAATAAAATTTAAATATATTATTCAAGTTCACTATAATTTCTAAAGAAAATTTAATAAATATCACCACTGGTTTGTGCATAGGGACACCAGAAAGCGTTTCAAAACAATGCGTTTGATGAGAGGCATTTCTTTAAACCATATTTTAATAGCTTTACTTTGCACAAATCTTAATGAAACTGAAATATGTTATCCATACGCACAAAATAATGTTTTCTATAGAATATCATATGATAAGCATTACGTTTTACAAAGCCACACAAAAATATTCGGTTGCATTAAGGGATACACTGAGAAAAAATTCAGTAACTGACATCTAGAATATAAGTTGTGGCTCTAGGAAAAATATTTCCATGTCATCCTTATAAACTCTAGTTCACACTGAAAGCGAGTGCTAAACCCCTATTAGAATTCTTATTCTCGAGGGCGCCTATATTCTCGAGGGCAAAGTTATTTAAAAATCTCTGCAAATAAATGCGAATACAAGAGGCGGGTTTCAGCAACTATAATCTTGGTTTATAATCCAATTCTTGAAAATCAAGCGAGAATTTCTCGCAATACAAAAGATTCAGAATACTCAGAATATTGTTTCACTATCTAGAAATGTGTAAACTAGAAATTCTCGATAATTTCGTCTATTCAGTTTATTGGCGGGCCTCATGCGCATAGCTCGGAAATCTGGTTTAGGGATTTAGAAAATGGCCACTTATTCATTCTAGATGAAGGCGGTATATATACATATATATTTTTTTCTCAGTGTATTATTGGAAGATTTCAAGAACAGCATTTTCGTTTACATTAAGCGTTTTTAACACTTTCTAACAATTATTAAGTCTGAATATGATTTGCATTAGTGTATCTGTCCGACTGTCCGTATGGCTGCCTCCAGCGTCCGTAAATATTTTCAGAATTTCTCTAAAATGATATATGTTATTCAAGTTCAGTATAGAATGCTCCCTATTCAAAATTGTATTAATAGGTTCTGTACAACTGGTTTGTGTAAAGGAGCACACGCACACATACACACACCACACACACACCAAAAAAAAAAAAAAAAAAAACGGGGGCCAATGCATTGCGTTTCATGAGAGACACCAAACAAGAGGTCAATGAATTATGTTTTAGGACAGATATTTTTTATAAATCATATTTAAAAAACTTTCTATTTCAAAAATCATAAAGAAATTGACATTTATTGTTAATATCCTAAAATAATGCTTTGTATAGAATATGATATGCTTAACATTCACATTTACAGGGCTACGCTAAAATATTTCGATACATTAAAGTCTGCGTTTCCATATGTTTTAAACAATTTTAAGACTTTCCAATAATGTTTAAGCAGAGAGATTATGAATTCAGTTATCTATATGTCTGCTTTTCTGTCACTTTGCCTGTTCGTTGTGTGATGCCGTTACAAAAAACGTTGAAGTTTATAAGATATAATGAGTACTCACAGTTGGAAAGTGTTATAAATGAATGCGTACCGCATGTTTTTTCGTTTTATATTATGTTTAAATGAATAAGTGTAAGGTGATCTGTGAAGAAGAATCTTCCCCAAGCCCTAGTTTGGCTAAATCAGACCCTCACTCACTTGCACCTCTAAACATACTGCAGATTGTGCCAGTAATTAACCCCTTGCCTACCAAGGAAAACATACAAGATTCACTTCCCAGTCTCACCCTTTTTCACATAGGCGCGTATAGTTATGCGTTCACTATTCCAAAAACACTCCCTTTTTGATTTCTGCCACTCCCCCTTTTCTCTGAAATAAGTAAATCCTTTGAAAACACTGCAAAGTTAATTTTACTGCATTCCAAAGCTATAGGAGTTTCACTACTGTCAGCGCAACAAAAAGGATTACACTTCCAAAAAGCGTATATATACGCCCGGGGTAGTTAACGTATCGGCTTAACAGGACGGATATATACGCCTGGGGCAGTTAAAAGGTTAAACGCTGTTAAATCTTCATAAAATCCCGTTAATACGTTTTCTTAGTTTTAAAAGTGTGTATTTCAATTTAAAATAGCCATGATTTTTTTTATACAATTGTTTCTAGAAGGTAACGCTTATGAATATATACTGAGATATCGCCGTTATGAAAAGTGCAACAAGAGTGTTATTTACGGGATGATATACACCAAAATCAAATTAGAACCCATTTATGTTAAGATACAACTAACTTTAAAAAATTTTTAAAGTTCCTACATTAATTCTTCAGTTTCATTGTGCACAAAACTTCAGAAACATATCAGCATAAACAGGCATATTTCAGTGTCATATAGGGTAGGTGCTCCAGTGATTGGCATGCTCCAGCAACTGACATCTATCACGAAATAATTCATAAATAAGAAAAATAATAAAATGATGCATTTTACATATAAGAATTTTATCATTTTATGTCAAACACTGGAGCATAGGGTGCTAATAACTGGTAAAATGAATAACTAGCAGTGTCAAACACTGTGACATAGGGTACCAATTACTGATAAAATGAAAAACTGGCAGCGTCAATTACTGGAACATTAAGTGGGTGTCAAATAAAAATTCATAAAAATAAAATCATCGTTATCAAATGTATATATTTTAACATATACAGTCGGTAACAAAAGTATCCAAATACTAGCAAAAATTCCCATGTAAAAAATGTACACTTCAAACGGTTATGTTAAACAAATTCTTATCGAATCATGTTCTTAGACTGACTAAGAACAGGTTTCGACAAAGATTTATTTAACAAAACTGTATGAAGTGTGCTTTTTTTACATAGGAATTTTTGCTAGTGGTCGGACACTTTTGTTACCGACTGTATGTGGTTCTGAATGTCTTTCATACCATATGTACTAACTTAAGATTTCTAAAAATATTTTCTGATGACTGGAACATTCAAAAATCAGAGATTGCTCTAAAAGTGTCAATCACTGGTGCACTTACCCTAAGCGGTGTTGCGAACTGAAATTTTACCAATTCCGTACTGACTCAAAATGTCCCTACAATGGTGAAAAAAGTCCCTACTATAGGGAAAAATTATGGAAAAACAAAGTTAACAAAACCCATGCAAAATCTTATATAAAGTTTTACAAAAGTACCCTAAAAAGTCCCTACGAATTCAAAATCCGTCCATACGGGCTATCAAGATAGTCACAAAAAATGTAATCATATTAAAAATCTTTTTTTTTTTTTTTTTTTTTTTGTCAATTCAGTACTATAATCAGGGCTTGACTATCGCACGGACACCAGTGCTCCATACTACGGGTACGAAATTTCTGAAGAATTTGCATTGAAAAATATCTAGTTTTAATTTACTAAATTTATTCTCTCAGATTTGATTCAGTTATACGAATAAAATTTTAAAATATGAAACTTATCGATAGGCTGGCTATATTCTTTGAGAACAAAAAAGGAGAAAGATACTCTGCAAAATAATTTTTCAGTACTCCAATTTAACTATTGAAATATGTATCAAGATTGTAACTAACTTATTCTTTCTTTCTTTCTTCTTAGTACGGAGGACTATTAGTCTCAATTTGCGGATAAAACGTTGTCGCCAGTTTTACGATGGTTGGACTTTTATCGAAATCGAATGTTTATCGACAATATAATTGAATAATTTGAAAGCGATGTTATAATTGGGGGAAAAAAATCTAATAGTCCTCCATACTAAACTAAATTTTACTTTTGCTAGAATTTCATCAAAATCTTATTTTTTATTTATTTATTTATTTATTTATTTTTTTAAGAAAAAGAAAGGAAAATTAATAATAATCAGTATCGAAAAAGTTGAAAGAAGCACTTTTTTAGACAAAAATGTATAATTTATTTTAATTTTAATTGTTGCCAAAAAAGTTAACGAGTTGATTTAATTTTTTTTTTTTTTTTTTTTTTTTTTGAAATGAAAAGAAATTTACGCGTAAATATTAAAATTGATGTAAAGCTTTGTGAAAAATTAAACTTGCAGGGTAAAATTGACGTCATTATACTTCTAAAGGATTATTCTTATTAAAATTAATTTATTAATCATTTCTTTGATAGAGCGTTAGCTTAAGAGCTACTTGGTGGCTTTTAAATTTTTATTATATTATTCTTGTTTTATCCTTTCTTTTCTTTTCTTTTCTTTCTTTCTTTCTTACTTTTTTTTTTTTTTTTTTTTTTTTTTAGCAGACTAAAACATTTTTCTTCTCTTTGGGTATGGGTAAGAGGGAACAGTTGCTCAGCATGCCCATAATAGCTTTTTCAAATACACAAATACGTCCATTCTAAGAGTACGCAGAAATTTTAAATGGCCCTGGGCACAAAAATCCGTTAGTCAGGTCTGTTGCTAATACATCTTGAAGTTCCGCTATAAATATTTTCCGAAATTCAATATTTCAACGTTTATTTTCCTGGATTTAGTCGTTAAAAGAACCCCTTTCTCCCAAGACACAGGATAGGGGATAATTTAGAGAGTTGCGAATTTTCTCATAATTCTCGAGATCCAGGTCACGTTTTCGGTCACGGATATGACCTCGTAAATACGTAATGCATCTCAACCGTTGCCAACGTTTAATATCCAATTGAATTTTTAAATTCCCCCATGGCAGTCGCTCTGCAACCCTTCCCGATTTATACTTCTGAATAAGTGAAACTTTACCTCTTTGACAATAAATATTCGTCAAATTATTTTTAAAAAAGAATTTCTCTTCATTTTTTTTTTCTAAGTACCGTAAGTTGGCAACGAAGGGTTCCTTTGAGGTGAAATATATGTTGTTGAATAGGCTCGTGGTTAATTGATGAAGGGGATAGTTGGTTCACGTGACTTCTGGAGCCTTTACTGTAATTCGATTTGCATAACAGAGGAAGCATTTTGCGACAGGGGTAAAGAAAGAGTGGAGTTTTCCTGTTATGTTCCGGTTTGTTTTCCTGGATTATGAGGATAGGAAGTTTACTGACAGCTTCGACGTAATTTATATTTATTTTCTTAAAGCAGGAGACAACTCTTGTTTTTTATTGCTGACAAGTATAAACAGATAAAATCAGAATTAGATTATCTTAATTACTATTTGGGGTTAGTCGACAAAGCTTTATTTATTACTAGCAAACCCGTGCAAAATTTTCGCACTTTATTTATTTATTTTCTTCGTATTTACATTTAAAACTTATAAAACTTATACCAGCTTCCCCATCCAATTTAAATTGTAATTCACCAGAAGTAAAATTATTATTAGAACCAAATTAATATCGTGTGATAGTGAAAACAAAACCATTCAAAGAAAAGTTTCAAAACAAAATTCATGTTGACGACCCAATTTTCATACTTGTGCAGGCAGTACAGTTTTAGTATCCCCTATGGCGACTTGTTTCAGTATAAGGCCCCCATGGCGAATTTTGTTGCCGTCTTGTCGGCGATACTTTTGTACTTATTTATTTATTTTGACATAATTTTATAATTTTTTCTTAAAGGAAACTGGTACCTATTTTTATTATACTTTACAATTGTTGCGTTTTTCACTCAATGTTTCACAATAATTCATATTCTGTTTATATATTTATAGTATTGCTATCTTTAAAATGACGCGTACAAAGATTGTAAAGATGCAACTTTTAAAATACATTTTCCTATAAAAAGGTCTCATCAGACAAATGCTGTCATTTTTCTGATTAAATATTTGAACTAAGTCTGCGTGCTTAAATATTACCGGATAAATATTATTTTTTTATCCTCGCGTATTTTATTAAATAGGTCATTATCGTATCGCTTTAACAAAATTTAATAGAAACTGGACCACGTTAGAGAAATATTATACGGATTATTATTTTAACCTACATTTAAAGTTTAATTACTGAATTTAAATGCAAAACTAGAGTCAGGCGGGACAATCTGGATATAAAAACAGCCTTTTAAAATTTTCATTTTCATACAGAAAGATGTATAGAAAAGCCTTATTATGAATAAAAATTTTACCCATTAAATTTCTGTAGGCTAATATTGAATTCATTATATTTCCAAAAAATATAATGAATTAAATATTGTACTGAGTTTGTGTTCTAACAATGTTATTAGTTGAATTTCGAAGTATTTAAGGTAAACGCACCACTAGTAGACACTTAAGACATTTCCCGGCTATTTATTGTGTAATTTCCTAAATTTTAGAGTCTCAAAGAATAATTAATATTTCACTTTACTAACTCTTTCTTAACACGACTGTATCATGAAAATTGCTAATTATAGCATTTATATATGTAAAAAATCAAAAATCAGAAGATCTTAAAATGAGCCAGTAGTGGACATACTAAAAACCCAGTAGTGGACCCTTTTTAGTTCCAGTAGTGGACCAATTTGAGTTTTTGCTTTAAAATTCGACTCTAAAATTGCTAGATTACAGAATTGTGCCCACTACTGGATCTGGCATTAAAAGTCACATGAGCTAGTAGTGGACAGGGCTGTCCACTATTGGTCCTGATGACATTTTTTGGCACCAGTAGTGGACACCCATAAAAATACTATGTGTTAATACAAAATTTTAAAAATAGCACAATAAATGAATTCTGCATACGTATTTTAGTCGTATGAAAGTAAAAGGTAGAAGAAATCAGTTAAAAATAAGCTGAGAGCGAGCAAATAAAATTTCATTTCCTTATTCAAAGTGATAAGAAGGAAACGGCAAAATCACAAAAAGTGCAATTTTTTTTTTAGTTAAACTAACATTATTTTAAAACTAATGGCCGGAATTATTTTTTGTTAAAGGGTTTAACAGTAAAGGACTATAACTCCCCTCCTGAACACTGCTCGAATCTTCAGAATTTTTAGGTAGCTTATTTTCCGAGTTTAAAATTAAAAGTGTCCACTACTGGTACATGGTCCACTACTGGTGCGTTTACCTTAAATAATATTGAAATAAAAAATTTTGCAGTATACAAACATTTTTTTTTTTTTATATTATGATTCAGTTTTGATAAACTCTCTTAAAATGAAAGAAGGAAAATAACTCAACTTGAGAAAATTTTCACTCATTTGCCTAGAAGCACGGAGTAATATTAATAGGAGTTGAAGGTCCAATGGGAGAAAGCTACGAAACTGTGATCTAAATTTTTGGTAAATATTGAGGGCGCCACTTGTCATTCCTCCCTACCTCGGCACGGATATACTGTTGTTTTCAATAGAATTTTGCTGAAGTACATTTAAAATTTTTTATTTTAAGCAATTTAATTTCTTTGTAAGTTCTTAAAACTGCATAATTCAGATGTTTCAAATAAATGCTTCGTTCCTAGTTGTAAAACAGGCTACGATAGTGATAAGAAAAGAAAAAAAAAGCCCTAGGAGAAAAATAAAGTCTGAGTTCGTGTTTTCTGCACCTGAAGTAAGTTTTTTTTTTTTTTTTTTTTTTTTTTTACAAAATTTCATCCATTCTCCTTCCTCCCAATTGTCTGTTTTAGCTAGCTTCGGTTCATAAGAATCGTCATTTTTTAAAAGCTTTCTTTCAAAGTAAAATTAGTATAAAATGGCTCTTAAAAAAAACATGTTTGTTAGAATACTCTATTTAATGAAATTTGCTTTCAATCGAAATTTTTTCAGCTTGATATTATTTAAAAAAAAATAATTAAAACGAGACATTTCCCCATTGAATAACATTGCGGAAGCTGGAGAGAAGGAAGGATTGCACGCTGGCGCCATCTGTAAACATTAGAAAACAACATCACAAAATTTCAGCGTTACCTTCTTCTCCTGTCTTATTACTCCGTGCCTAGAAGAAACGCTTCCTCTCATCTTGAGTTAAATTCAAGAAGCTGAACGAGCTAACATAATGTACTCAAACTTGAGTTATTTATTGTATTTGAGTAATTCATTCATTTTATTAATGATTTCAATACAAATGATTTTAATACATATTGGATCACTTTACAACGGCGTTGTCTGTTGCACTTGCCTGCTACTGAAGAAGTGCGATGATGCCACTTACAAGTGCTTGAATGAGCGCAGAAATAACCATAGATATAGTAATTTATATAGATCTATCATTGCCATGTTAACAAGCAAAGATTTCTGATGCCGAAAAAGTGTTTTGGCATCAGCCATTGGAGAGTATAAAACTCGAAAATAGTAATAGAATAGAATGTTAATGAATTTTGAAAATGCCTAAATATTGCGCGGCTTTTAAGTATCTATATATTAATAGGCAAGCATAAAATTTGTTGTCCCTTTTTAACATATTAATTATGGGAGTAGAGATTTGAGAATGGTATCATTCGAAAGGTATGGTTAGCCGGAAGGTGCGAATACAAATATTATTTTCTTACGATGTCAAGAAGGTATTTAAAAATACATTTATTTTTTATGCATTTTTCCCCATTTTTCCCTTTTATACACGTATTCCTTTACATTAAAAAATACCTAAAAGAAGAAAGTTGTTGAATCTGGCAATTTCATAAAGCTCAAATAAAACCATAGACACAGTAATTTGTATAATGTAGCATCACTATACGCAAGCGAAGTGATGACGTCACTGTCTGTCCATGGAGCCATGAAAAATATTTTCTATGTTAATTGTCCATTGGATTTTTTGTAAAAAATTATTAAAAAATAACGGAAATTATCTGCCGATTTTAATTCCGATATTTGGGTATAGTTCTATATAAGTTACTGTCTACATGTGTTTGATTGAGTTATTTTTTCTGTAAAATTGATAAAATTTTAATTTAAAATCACAAAACTCCAGAAAAAAAAATGGCAAACTTCCAGTTTCGAATGTAAACATAAACATTTCATTTCAAAGGGTGATATTTAAACAATAAATATTCAACTAATATACTAAATAAAAGGAAAATGTATTTGTTACTAACTGCTGCATGTATAAGTAGACGATACGGAAAAAAATCCGATTTCCGTTTTTTGCTGAATTTACATGTTTTGAGCTTTCTTTACGTTTCAATTAACTGAAATTGGCTACTTATTTTTTAAAAAGTGTCTTTATTGCTAGCTTTTTGGGGTAGAAGAAGCAAGTAGAAGATACATAAAAACTTTTGATTTCCGGTTTTCGATGAATTTACACGTTTTGAGATTTCCTTGCATTTTAATTAAGTGAAATTGACTATTTATTTTTATTTTTTAAAAAGTGGATTTATTATTCTTTCCTCTGCATATATAAGTAGAAAATATAAGATTCAGAAAATATTTCGATTTTCGGTTTTCGATAAAGTTACACGTTTTGAAATTTCCCGAACTCAATTCGACCATTTTTGAAATATATATATATATATATATATATTTTTTTTTTTTTTTTTTTTTTTTTTTTTTCAAAAACGTACTTTATGAGCCAATCGAATTAATTTAACAGAGTTTGACACTTGGTTGGTCCTTGGTTTGACATGGTACCTATTAGCTTCTGGGCTGTATCACACAACAAGGGGCGTTTTCATGTTGCGATTTTCTCTCATTTCAGGATAGGCTAACATCTACAGAGAGAAATAGTTATATTAAGTAAAACTCTGCTGATTCGGTTAGAGTGAATATCGGCAAACAATTGCCGCAGCTGTGTTGCAATTGCATTCCGTTTAGGACAAGGCAATAACTTTGCTTTGCCTCGCTTTGCAAAAAAATGGTCGAGTTTCGACCACTGGGCGATACTAGTTGTAATAAATATATGAAAAGAAATGGGATACGTTTTCATAAATAAGTTATATTCAAATAATTTATGAAAAATATAAATTTTATAATCAGTTATTATTGTGTTATTATTGTGAAATAATTACTGTCTTCATATTCAATGGAATATATATATATATTTTTTTAAATTTTAATATTTTTTAATATTTTACATTAGTAAGTAAAATGGAATTCTCAAAGTTCTTTTAAATGTAATTAATAGCCTCGAAAGTTTTAATATATAACTAGTATGTTGTGGCCACCACAAGACTTTCTTCCATATATAATCCTATACAAATTTACGCAATTACAAATAATTTATTAAATTGTAATTTATTAAAATTATTCTTCACGATGAATGCAGACGATTTTTATCTCAAAGAAGTGTAATAATAAATGCCGAAAGAAAGAAAGTCAGTTTTGTGCAGACATGAGTATACTAGAATATAATTTAAAAAAAAAAAGAAAAAAAAGGAAAGGAAAGGAAAGGAAAACGAAAAGAAAAATGGGTATCTGGAGTTTTTCAATCTCTTACAGTACATAAATTTTATTTGCTAAATTATCTGTGTGTATTCCCGTGTATATTCACTCGGGGAAAGACATCCATAAGAGAGTAAAATGGCCGTCTTTTCCCGAGTAAAAAGGCATCACTCCCCCCCCCCCCTCAATGATCAATCTATGTCTTATTACTATAGCTATGGAAATAACTCAAGTATCGATAAATATCGATAACTCAAGTTCGCTTAAATGAAAAGCTCATAATTAGCTCAAAGAATTGCATATTTTTAACACAAGTCGATTTAAAAAAAAAAAAAAAAAAAAAAAAAGAAAACTCCTACTTGACATGGTGAATTAAATCATTTATTTTTAAAATAGAAATCTACGCAATAGTTAGAGAAAACAATATTTAAGGCGGGATTTAAAAGAATTTATGGATTAAATCTGTACTGATAAGTATAAAGGATTTAAGTCCAAAAATGTCGATTTTGAGTTAAGTACATAGTCAGACTCAGAAAAAAATTCTCTATCGATTGGTATGAAGGATTTAAATCCATGTCATTTAGTCTTTGAGAAAATCCATTGGTAAAAAAAGGTTCAAGTCAGAAATTTAGCAATTATGTATGTATAAATTATTTAATTCAGTTTTTTCCTGTTTTTAAATGAAGGTTTTGACAATCACTGAATGGTATAAAGGGTATAAATGAACATAATCCCTTTTTCCTAATCGATTCTTCTGATTAGTTTTTAGTTAGTTCAACTTTATTTTTCGTCTCCTGAAAAATCAAGAATATGGACTTAAATCCTTTATACTTATCAGTACAGAAATAAACAATAGCTCCCGTTATAAAAAATATATTCTTCAATTGTTTTAACAATGTCTTGAATATCAACTATTCAGGTCAGAACAGAATAAAACTGTGTATATAGGACTTTCCTACAACTCCACACACGGAACCTTATCAGAATTTTCTTCCAAAAACTTTTGTGAAAGGAGAATAAGTTGACAATCCAATTTCATCGAAACTGAAAATTCTATCAGGCTGTTTTTGTAAGTTGTTTTTGCATAAAAGTTTTTCACGCAAATAAAAGAATGTGTTTCCAGCATTAAGGGATAAATCTACTGCTCGAGTTTTAGTTAGTATTTCTGGTTTTTATTTTACTAGTCTTTTGAACCATCGTTTCTCAAAACCTCATAGAAAACCAATTCACGGCTTACCTTTCAATGGAATAAAATATATTTATACAGAATAGCAAATTCTTTAGCTGTTTTGTAAATTGATTTCTCTTTTTCTACTTCTCTTATTCCAAAATTGCATCTGAGCAACTTTTTATTGCATGCATTATGTATTTTTCAGGCATATTTAGCGAAAATAAGTATGATAACAATATTGTTGCTTAAAAAAATAATAAAATTAATAATAATTATTATTATTATAATTATAATATAAACAAATGATATGCTAATATTTATACTAATGTTACAGTCAGTAACAAAAGTGTCCGAACACTAGCAAAAATTCCTGTGTTAAAAAAGTACGCTTCATACGGTTTTGCTAAATAAATCCTTGTCGAATCCTGTTCTTAGTCAGTGTAAGAACATGATTCGATAAGGATTTATTTAACGAAACCGTATGAAGTGTACTTTTTTTACATAGGGAATTTTTGCTAGTGTTCGGACACTTCTGTTACCAACTGTACCTATATTTAAAACAATATAGAATTTAAAATACATTCATTTATATGTATTTTGATATCATTTCTTCATAAAACCTATTACTACACCCACTTTGCATCATTTCATGTAAAAGTATTTCATAAAAAGGTATTTTATATATAAAAAAAAAAAAAAAATCTGGTGTGCACTCAAACGACTTTCTCGTACCCTGAAATTAATACTATAAATTCAGATTGGAAACTAAGGGGTAAGATAACGAGTACTGTTATGTAAACTTATGTTAAAACAATCAAATTAGGCTCCGAAACAGCCCTATTAGACAAAATAATTTTATGTGAGGGGAGGTTGGGGGGGGGGGTCTGCCATCCCCTACAAACACCCCGTACCATTATTGTACCTACACTTATACAGAACTCAAATCTATTATTAAATTCAAAAGTTCATTTAAAATTATCCAGACAACTTTCACATGCAATATTCCTTGAAACTTATGAAATCTTGATCAAACTTTTCTTGTAATAAACGTATTAATTCCAAAATACAACATTTGGATCACATGAAATTATTTGTTTTTAATCTACTTTGAGACACAGGCAAAGACCAAACGTTAAATACTCACTTTCGGTATTTAGAAAGCCTCAAAACGTGTAAATATACAAAAAACCAAGCGATGAATATTTAGCTTAAAAAAATACATTATTTACCATATGGCTATTAGGAATTAATTTCATTTCCTGAGCAGCTTTCCTGGACATGGTAAAATATTATAGTAAAACACTTTCACTAAAAATAAAAAAGAATGCTATTGCTTACATATCAACAGCCCTGTATATCTTCTGAAGGATATATACACACCACATGGTAAACATAATCCTATATTAATAACACACGGTACAACAGGAAATACACTTTCATCAATTTTCAAGCATTGCCGCACTATAATCTAGTCCTTTTGTGTAGCCCTGTAAACGAACAGTGATAGATTTTCATACTATATTCTAAATGAAACATGTTTTTACGCATATAAAAATATATATTCGTTTCATTTGGTTCAGTGCAGTCTATAGACGTTAAACTCTACTTACCTGCAGTTCCCCCTATAGACATAATGTTTTTGAATTGTCTTGGGTATCTCTGTACACGAACCATTTACTTCATATCAACAAAAATTTTAGTGCAGCGTCCCTATATAATGCATATTTAGAATACCAAGTTTGGACTTTCTGCTGTTATTTGTTCTTCAGATATGCTGATAACACACACACACACACACACACAAACCGCTAAAAATGTGTTTTTCGGGTTCGGGGGACCTCAATATATGTAAATAAAACAAAAACTCAATTTTGAAAATTTTACCCCAAAAGAATACTTTTTCTACCATATACACTGATGGAAAAAAAAAATCCCAAAACCAAGAAAAAATTATTGTACAGTAATGAAATTTAACGTATTTAATTGAGTAAAGTTTCAAGATCACAGGTAGAGCCATTGGCGAGAAGAGCCATTTCAAATATGAAATGTTGGTACATTAGTAACCGGTGTAACCGCCAGAATTTTGAATGCAAGCATGCAAACGTGCATGCATTGTGTCGTACAGGTGTCGGATATCAGTTTGTGGGATGGAGTTCCATGTCTGTTGCACTTGGGCGGTCAATGCAGGGACGGTTAATGCTGGTTGTGGATGACGCTGGAGTTGTCGACCAATGATGTCCCATACGTGCTCGATTGGAGAAAGGTCTGGTGATCTAGCAGGACAAGGCAACATGTCGACACTCTGTAGAGCATGTTGGGTTACGAAAGCGGTATGAGGGCGAGCGTTATCCTGTTGGAAAACACCCCCTTGAATGCTCTTCATGAATGGCAGCACAACAGGTTGTATCACTAGACTGACGTACAAATTTGCAGTCAGGGTGCGTGGGATAACCACGAGAGTTCTCCTGCTGTCATACGAAATTGCTCCCCAAACCATAACTCTAGGAGTAGGCCCTATGTGTCTAGGCCGCAGACAGGTCGCTAGCAGGCGTTCACCTGGCCTCCTTCTACCCAACACACGGCTATCACTGCGACCAAGGCAGAACCGGCTTTCATCAGAAAACACAACAGATCTCCACTCCGTCCTCCAATGAGCTCTAGCTTGACACCACTCACGTCGCAAACGGCAGTGGTTTGGAGTCAGTGGAATGCACGCTACAGGGCGTCTGGATCGGAGCTGTCCTTGAAGTAACCGATTTGTAACAGTTCATTGTGTCACTGTGGTGCCAACTGCAGCTTGAATTTCAGCTGCAGACGCAGTACGATTAGCCACAGCCATCCGCCGAACACGGCGGTCTTCCCTCTCAGTAGTGCCACGTGGCCGCCCGGAACCCGGTCTTCTTGAGGCAGTACCTTCCCTTGACCACTGCTGCCAACACTCATGCACAGTGGATACATTCCTGCTAAGTCTTTCTGCAATATCGCGGAAAGAAAACCCACCTTCTCGTAGCCCTACTACACGACCTCGTTCAAACTCAGTGAGCTGTTGATAATGGCTTCTTCGTCTTCTTAGAGGCATCCTTGACTAACATTAACCCACTACGTCAAATCTCAACTGTAAATAACGATCACAAACCTTACAGCGCTTATTTAAAGCAAACCTCATTTGCATGTTCATAGTGTCATACTAGCGCCACACTTATGCGCGTAGCTCGAAATTTGAATCGACGTCATCTTTCAGATGTATAAACACGCCTACCAAATTTCATTTATCTAGCACAGCTCCTTCCTGGTGTTGGGATTTTTTTTTTCCATCAGTGTATATTGGTATTAGAAATATACACGAAAAGTTGATAAACACTATTTTGTATCAAGTTGCAACTATACATATAAATGTGCATGGAATTCTATGCATTAGTTCTTGATCTAGAGATGCCACAAAACTTTTGTTACACGCAAATACAGATAGATATTATCGAAAAATGATTAATTTGGACCTCTCAAAATGTCTAAATCCATCTAAAACTGGAATTCGAAAATGTTTTCAAACCAAATGCTTTCTTTTATCAAAAGTTGAAGAAAGGAATTACACTAAAATAAAATAATTAAAAAAAATTGTAATAAATAATAAATAAATAAATAAATACACAAGTACAATGAAATTTTTTAAACGGATTAATCTTTTCACTTTCTTCTATTTGCAGTAGGAGAAAGTATTGTTATCGTAAAAATGTTTGACTTCTGATTTTTAGAAGATTTATGTGTTTTTAAAGGTCCAAAGCACGTTTTGACTTTTTTTAGAAAATGTCAGTCTGTGTGGGAGACAAAAAATAATGCACAAAATTTCATATGAATTTCATAGATAGTTGCACACATCGACATAAAATAGTGCCTATCAACTTTTGGTGAAAATCGCCAACAGATAACGTTCCAACAGATTCCATCCCCCTTATATACATTTTTTTTATGTGACAGTAAGACAAAATGTCGTACAAATATTAAAAAAAATGATAATTTTTTTTAATCATTGTGAAATTATAAAGGTTTATTTATAAAAGTAATAGTCAACTTCGGGGGGGGGGGGGGGAGGAGTACATTTAGGAGCATCGCTTTCTTCATTCACGCATAGGTTTTGAACCATGCACTTTTTGTTAATTTATTTAAACTTTAATCTAAATTTTAATGGAAAATTATAATGAATTGAAATTTTTTATCTCTTAATGAATTTAAATAATAATCATATATTAGAAGGGGGAGTAAAACAGACCTTCGGATTAGCAAAAATGCAAAAAATAAATAAATAAATAAAAATGTATGAGCATATAATCGGTAACAAAAGAGTCCGAACACTAGCAAAAATGCCTATGTAAAAAAAAAAAAAAAAGTATACTTCATACGGTTTTGTTAAATAAATCCTTGTCGAATCCTGTTCTTAATCAGTGTAAGAACATGATTCGATAAGGATTTATTTAACAAAACCGTATGAAGTGTACTTTTTTTACACAGGAATTTTTGCTAGTGTTCGGACACTTTTGTTACCGACTGTACCTTTGATATTGAAAGGTGCTTCATTAGAAGATGTAATTCTACCCCTCCCCAAGAAAAAAGCTTTTTTTTTTTTTTTTTTTTTTTCCCTTATTTTCTCTACGAATGGTTACATTTTCTGTTTGTTTCTGCCAATGAAACAAATCACTTTTACTTTCCAAACACTATTGTGAGGAAAGTATTGTAATCATGTCAAAAATCCGAATTTGTGATTTTGATGTTTCTATACGTTTCGAGGTCCCCTGAGTCCGTTCCCACTATTTTTACGATGATATATATGTATGTATGTATGTGTGCATGTATGTGTGTGTATGTATGTGTGTATCTATGTGTGTGTGTATGTGTGTATGTATGTCTGTGTGTATGTCTGAGAGTGAACACGCTAGCGTCTAAATTCTTTGTTCGAATAAGCTGAAATGTACGTATATATTGTAAGTCACCATAATACGAACCCTATTGATTTTGAGGAATGATTATTGATTTTGATGATGATTGAAAACACTTATAGTGTTTTTACAGTGACACCAAGAAATTTTTTTTATCATTATGGCCTATGGGGCCAAATTTTTAAAAGTGCGGTAGCGTCTAAACGCTTTATTAATCTGAGTAAAAAATTTGTACACATGTTTTAGGTCACTGTTGCATCAACTGTATAGATTTTGATGAATTTAGCACTTATAGTTCTTTTTACAGGGACACAAAGAAAAATTCTTTATCATTATGGCCTATGGGACCCAATTTTTAAACGTGCGATAGCATCTAAACGCCTTATTCAATTGAGCTGAAAATTTATTTGAATATTATAAATCACTGTTGCACTAACAATAAGCACTTTGGTGAATCTAGCATTTATAGGTTTTTACAGGGACACAACGAAAAATTCTTTATCATTATGATCTATGAGCTCAAAGTTCAGTAGCGATAAATAAAGCATCGTGTAATATATGGAGAAAAATACTCAAACACTCTATTATGGTTTTTCTCTCTTTTGTTTGTTTAACATCTTCTCTTCCTTTACTTTATCAACAAAACTGTTAATTACTCAATGTTCGGAAAGTCGAGTGGAATCACTCCAGATTTTTTTTTTTTTTTTTTTTTAAGACTTTGCTCGGACACTTTTTAAACCGCGACATGAATTTCCAGAATTCCCACTATGCCTGTAATTTATAGCCTTCTTATAGTCCCATGATATATATTTTTTATTTTGATTTTTCACATCTTTAACCCTTTGCGGCGCAAGGTAATTTTGATCATTTAAATTACACTGCTACCGGAATTCACGAACAAAATGAAAATAATATATATTGATGAACTTTTCTGCTACGTTGTAAAAGTAAAATTTTGTTAAAAAATGTTTGGGATGAGTTTTTGCAGTTGAAAATTAAAGTTTGGTGATTCTGTAGTGGCATCACCGCCCCTGAAAGGGTTAAGAGGCAATTCAGTAGTATACTCATTTTCATTAGAATTATGCTATATTTTGTTAGATGAAGGATATGCCTCATCAGGAATGCCTATTTTTTAAATATTTCAACAATGTGTTTTTTTAATTTAATTTCTTCTTCTATAACATTTGTGAGTGCAATATTTTTTTTCCATGTATTATTTATGCAACATCCAGACTATATCGTACGTGTTAATTTCTAAAGACATTATTTTTAACAAAATAATATGGCGTGTCACTCACATGACTTTTTCTTATTCTGAAATTTAATACTATAAATACAGGTTGCAGATGAAGAGGTAAGATAAAGAGCACTGTTATGTAAACCGGTGTTAAACAATTAATAATTATAAGATAAAAAAAAAAAAATTATATATCATGTTTTTAAATAGCTTAAACTTCTCTTTAAAACGCATTAAAAAGCTCCAATAGGCAGGTAATGGATTTGGCGCCAAATTTGACAACTTTTTGCCCTTGGTGACTTTTTTGGCGAGTTTTGGCGAGAAAATTCTTATTTCGATTTTCCAAAGATGGACGTTCTAATGTGATTGGTTAAAGAGGCACCGGAAATTTGAATTTAAAAAAAAAAGTTGGTTTTAAAAATAAAATATTAATCCTTTCCGAACAATATATATTTGCATCATGAACTACATTAGCACTTTATCATTGTGTAGAAAATCTTTAAAATGACAACGACGTCAATTTTTGCCAAATGCATAATTTAACTTTTAACAATTTTTTAACGCTCACGTTTAATTAAATGTATTTATTTTTAGGTCGAAAGAAAATGAACTCGTAAATTTTTTTTGGCAACAATAAATTATAGATAATATTTTAATGGCTATTTTTATTGCTATTAGGAGCTTATCATTTTCACATTTTAATTAATTAAAAGAAAACTATTCGAAAATTCGAAAATCTGACTTCGAAGTATTGTGTTGTCACCGGGTTCTGAGCTACTGTGAAAGTTTCAAATGTCTAGCTGGTCGGGAAGTTAGTTAAAAATCGATTGCAAGATTTGTCCCTGACAAACACACAAGAATCGAAGTTAATAAAAACATGGTAAAAATAGGCTTCGGAAGAGTTTTATATGATAATTAGTTCTGTGTGAGGGGGGCTACTGCCCCCCCCCTCAACCCCCCGTTTCATTAATGCACCTACATTTATATATAATTTAATTCGGTTATTAAAAAATAATTCTGTTTTTTAAAAAATAATTTATTTAAATTATTATTTAAAAAAATTATCTTTTATGATAATACAGACGATTTCCATATTAGAGAAATAATAACACCAAATTAAAAAAAAAAAAAAAAAAAAATTGAATTATTTTCAATATTACATTTAAAATAAAATTATTATTTCTTTTAAAAGAAAAAAATCGATAACTTTATTTTAAATTATCGCATATCGATGGTTCAACCATTCGTTTTAAAGGTATTGGCGAGCTCATTTGAAAGATACTATCATGAAAATTTACTTCCCTCGAGGGGGAATTTCCCCCCCCCCCAGGGGGGTGGAGGCGAGGCTCCTACATACACAAAATTTTTTTCTCAGTTGACTATCTCTGTTACAAAAAATATACATTCGTTTCATTTGGTCTAGTGCAGTCTATAGATGTTATACTCTACTTACCTGCAATTTCCCCTATAGACGTAATGTATTCGAATACTTTTGAGTGCCCCTGTACACAAACCATTTACTTCATCTCAACGAAAAGCTTAGTGTAGCATCCCTATATGACACACATTTAGAATACCGAGTTTGGAATTTCTGCTACTATTTGTTCTTGAGATAAGCTGATAACAGACACACAGACCATTCGCTGAAAACATGATTTTCGTATTCGGGGGACCTCAGAACATGTAAATATAACAAAAACTCTCGTTCGAAAATTTGATCCTAAAACAATACTTTCTGGATCCTATGGGTAAGAGAAAGTAAAAAATAAAATTAATTTAATCTTCTAAAATGTAAAATTCGTTTTAAACGTTAACTAAAAGTAAAAACAAATATTTGCAACTTGCAAAATACAGAAGATGTGTCAATTACAAATAAAAAACAAAAGATATGCATAATTTAAACGACTATTTGACTGGAATTTAAATATTTACAACTTGCAAGGAAAAAAAAAAATACGATTTTTCAAAGCTAAAACGAAATATACTTTTAATAAAAGGCCACATGCACATATTATACAAGTTTGTATTAGAAACCGGCAATTCTTTCATCGATTAACTTCAAACTATATTTACTATAACTCTATTCAGAAAGATTTGTTTTGCAAGAAATTTTTAAACGCATTAAACTTACTTGCATTTGACGGGAAAGAAAGTTGCTCGCCAAATAGCATGCACTTTTTGTCTTTTGGCGCCAAATATGCAATACTATATTATTTTTTACAGACTATCTAATGGAATTCCGCTGATAAATTTGACCGATCTTGTATTACCTGTGTAAGTGCTAGTATCTCTGTAATTTTTTTCACAATATTCTTAGTATGCGCTTTAAGAAGACCATTGTAAGGTACGCAGACAATTGAAGTGAAAGAATAAATTTTAGCAAATGAAACAGAAATGTCAATGAATAAAATAAAAAATAAAAATTCAATGCACCCCTGCAGGGTTCTTTTGCTAAATTTTGTAGCTCTGCGATCAGTAGTCTGTGAGCGACAAAGTGCAGACAAACACACACACAGAGATACACAGACAAAACAGACACTTTTCTTTATTTATTTAGATTTATTTATTTGAGAGGTAGATTTTTCTTTCTTTTATTTACCGGAATTTCTCAACTGATAAACATTTTCATTATCAGATTATTTGTTGTATTTCTGTATAATTTATCTTTTATTTAACAGTCAACGTAAAATTTCTCCATCAAATGCACAGAACTTGTTTTTTTTTTTTTTTTTTTTTTTTTTTTTTTAAATAATCATTGTTTTTTTCATTATCATTAAACCAATTAATTTTGGATTATATTGCATACTAATTATGAAATAAGCTCGGTAAAAACTCGAGTTGAATTTTAATAATCGTGGTTATCAGCAAAGATAAGTGATAAAGAAAAATGATTTCTATTTTCTCTTACCCATATAATGGCAAAGAATATTACAGGGTCAAATTTTAAAAATTTAATTCTGTTATATTTGCACGTTTTAAAATACCCCGAATAATTATAATAACAATTAAAAGGCTTTTATAGCGCACTGTAAAAAATAGTTTCTTAAAAATGAGCTAAGTTGTCTCAAAATAGCTCCGAAACAATATATATAGTCGGTAACAAAAGTGTCCGAACACTAGAAAAAATTCCTATGTAAAAAAAAGTACACTTCATACGGTTTTGTTAAATAAATCCTTATCGAATCATGTTCTTACACTGACTAAGAACAGGATTCGACAAGGATTTATTGAACAAAACCGTATGAAGTGCACTTTTTTTTGCATAGGAATTTTTGCTAGTGTTCGGACACTTTTGTTACCGACTATACTTAAATTTGAAAACCCATGTACTCATTTTTGAGTATATTGACATGCTCGAAAATGGGGTTGACCAATAAGAATCCCAATATCCCCATTTGATGTTTGACATGCAAATATACTCAAAAATGAGTACATGGTTTTTCAAATTTAAGTATATATTGTTTCGTAGTTATTTTGAGACAATTTAGCTCATTTTTAAGAAACCATTTTTCAAAATACGGTTGGTCTGTGTTTGTTTGTAATTCCGTTATCAGTATAACATGGAAAATATATTACCAGTTTGTCCAAAAAATTGGTATTCGAAATCTGTATCACATAAGGTTGCAGCTTGAAACTGTTTTCTTAAATTGGACAAACGGTTCGTGTACAGGGTCATCCAAGAGAATTCAAATGTATTGCGTCTACGGTCGAAATTTCAGATAGGTACAGTTTAAGATATTTAAAATGCATCTAACAGAATAAATTCAACGTGTATATTTACATACATAAAAGCATATTTAGTACTGGATATGATGAAAAAAATCTTTCACGAATTCGTCTACAGAGCAACACAAAAGTAATTGGATATATTAGGACTACACATGGAAATAGCTGGAAGTTTATTTTAAGTTGAGTTATGTGTTTTGTATACTGTACTAAATCAAAGTACAATATTCGGTGTATATGTAATTAATAAACAATATAAAGGGAAACCCAAAATTAAGTAGATACATTCTTCTCTATCGAATGAAACTAATAGAAATTTTAACTAGTCGAAGAAAATCATTTAGGAATGATAATTAATCTCTTATACAAATATGGTAAACAATATTACTGTTATCAAAATAATAATAATAATTCTTTATTTTAGAAGTAGATTAAAACTAATTTTCATTGTATAAATTTATACGACATTTTCTTCTATGCTGCCATATTGAAAATAATGATAAGCTGTTGAGTGATAAGTGCTAAAAGCTATTCAGCACCAACTTAAGTCAAGATCTAATAAAATGTACAGTCGGTAACAAAAGTGTCCGAACGCTAGCAAAAATTCCTATGATAAAAAAAAGTAGAGTTAATACTGTTTTGTTAAATAAATCCTTGTCGAATCCTGTTCTTAGTCAGTCTAAGAACAGGATTTGACAAGGATTTATTTAACAAAACAGTATTAACTCTACTTTTTTACATAGGAATTTTTGCTAGTGTTCGGATACTTTTGTTACCGACTGTAAACTTACAGTCGGTAACAAAATTGTCCGAACACTAGCAAAAATTCCAACGTAAAAAAAGTACGCTTCATATGGTTCTATTAAACAAATCCTTATCGAATCATGTTCTTAGACTGACTAAGAATAGGATTCGACAAGGATTTATTTAACAAAACTGTATGAAGTGTACTTTTTTTACATAGGAATTTTTGCTAGCGTTCGGACACTTTTGTTACCGACTGTACATTGAATTTCGTTAATCGGTTCATAAGATATTTGCTTATACATATACAGTCATTTTCTAAAAATAGTCAAATCTTGTTTTAAACTTCTTAAAATGTGTAAATTCATCAAAAACCAAAAGTCGAAAATTTTACGAATCTAATACAGTTGGTAACAAAAGTCTGTAAATACTAGCAAAAATCCCTATATAAAAAAAGTACACTTAATACAGTTTTGTTAAATAAATCCTTGTCGAATCCGGTTTTTAGACTGACTAAGAACAGGATTCGACAAGGATTTATTTAACAAAACTGCATTAAGTGTACTTTTTTTATATAGGGATTTTTGCTAGTGTTCGGAGACTTTTGTTACCGACTGTACGTTCCCCTTTTGTGTGTAGAAGAAAATAAAGAAGAGAAGAAGAAAGAAATATTAAAAAAAGAAGAAAAATGTTAACAAAGGACATTTTTGATTTTAAAAGAGTTTTTAAAATCTAAAATACTGTTTAAACATTTTTTTTTTTCCTTCACTCTCTCTTTCACCCGTTTTTTAAAAAATTGCTTTTTTAACATTAGGTCAAAAATTTAAAAATTACTTTTTAAAAGGGATCACAGTTTAAACTAATATAATATTTATAAAAAATATCACAACGATACATCCCAAATAAGGAAATCTTTTACACCCTTTAATTTTACATCTTTTCAACTGCATGCATATTAAAATGCTCACTCCCTTTTACTCGTAAAGTATGTATTCCCCCTCCGTGCATCTATGCGACGATGCAGAATAAAATTGCATTACGTCAGGCACGTGACTTCTATCAAATCCCGACGAGTGAAAAGTCCGGTTTATGGCAATCTTTTATTGTGTCGGGATGAGAAATGATGTGAAATTAGGAAATCGATGATTGGTTAATGGAGCTAAAGGAACAAGCTAATAAACATGCACAGTAATATTTCCATCAATCGATTTATCAACCGATTTCATGAAATTCGATTGGCAGTTTAATACATCGAAATAATGTGATAGTTCTAAATCTGTACTGATAAGTATGAAATATTTAAGTCCAAAAATGTCGATTTTGAGTTAAGTACATAGTCAAACTCAGAAAAAAATTCTCTATCGATTGGTATAAAGGATTTAAATCTATGTCATTTAGTCTTTGAGAAAATCCATTGAAAAAAAGATTCAAGTCAGAAATTTAGCATTAATCTTTGGTATAAAATATTTAATTCAGTTTTTTCCCTTTATTAAATAAAGGTTGACAACCACTGAATGGTATAAAGAGTATAAATCAACATAATCCCTTTTTCCTAACCCATTCTTGGGATTAGTTTTTAGTTAGTTTAACTTTATTTTTCGTCTTCTGAAAAATCAAGAATATGGACTTAAATCCTTTATACTTATCAGTACAGAAATAATAAATGTAATGATTAAAAAATAATTAAATTAATTTTCTGATAGCTTTTCCTTCGCTAAAATGACATTAGTCTTTCTTAGATATAATTTGGTTAGAAAGAAATTGATTACAGATTCTCGTAATCAAATGAAGAAAAATTACAAATTCACAAAAAAAAAAAAAAAAAAAAAATTATTAACTAGGTTGCCTTTCTTTGATACAAGTTTACTCTAAAACTAGTATGTTGTGGCCACCACAAAATTTTCTCCAACATGTTTTAATATAAATGCACGTAGTACAAATTATTTGTTAAAATCATTATTTATTATAATTAGTATTTAATTAATTTATTAAGATTATTATTTATTAAAAATATTTTTTATATTGAATGGCTATTTTCATCTCAGAGAAGTGTAACTCTAAATGGCCGAAGGAAATCAATTTTCTGCCCTATAGACAAAATGCTTTATTTTTTCTACGTTTATTTATTTAGTAAAAAAAAAAAAAGAGGTGATAATAAATTTAACTAAATCTGTGATAATTTAAAACTTAGATTTAAATTATCAAATTCAGGTTTTAAAAAATTGCTCATTTTTATCTTTTATCTTTTATCTTTTGGTCGACCTCAATTACAATTACAATCAAGTCCTTTCATCTCAGTCAGAAGAGTAGTTTGAAGTGTGGTCACAATTTAAAAAAAAAGATGGCGGATTGAGTTGATTAATGAACTTGATTCAGATCTTAATATGAACTGTGCACATACCGATTTTCATGTAAATCTGTTCATAAATACGTTTTCCATCTGACAAGGAAACTTTCAAAAGGTGTCATCTTCAAAAAATATTGAAAAAAATATATGTGATTCTACTCTTCATAAAACACCAGAAAGTAAAAAAAAAAAATTATCGGCTGAAATGAATTACAGCGAACACAAAATATTATCAAAATTGAACATATTTGTCAATTTCACACTGTTAGGAGATTGATTTTGAGTACTTGGCGGAGAAGCAAAACACGGTTCTGTTCGTACACGGCAATCTCAGTTCTAGTGAACTTATCACCTAACAGTGTGAAATCGACAAACATGCTTAATTTTGATAATATTTTGTAGTCTCTGTAATTCATTTCAGCCGATAATTTTTTTCCCTTTCTGGTGTTTTAGGAAGAGTAGAATCATATATATTTTTTTTCAATATTTTTTCAATTCGACACCTTTTGAATGTTTCCTTGTGTATTTGAAAACTCCAAATTGGATCCATTTTGTAGCAAGAGGGCGGAGCAAGTTAGCCAATGAACTTGTTCAAAGTAGAATATTACTGCAAAATTTTGGTTCAAATTAATTCAGTACTTTTGAAGTTATCATGATGATAAATTTTCGTATATACACAGGGTTTTCCTAAAGTCGCCCCCCCCCCCTCCTAACTTGAAAATGAGTCGGAATTATGAGAAATCGCGAAACACGTGTTCAATGAATTCGAGAAGGACCTTTTATGGTGTAAAAAGTTTGGGGCCGGGGGGCTAGGGGGGCCGCTACAGAGGGCAACTTTAAAATTTCAAATAATAACGTAAGTCTTATGATACATCCCTGGAAACGTCTCTTCAAAACAAGGAATTTGATATAAATAGTTTCGCCTTGTGATGATTATTAAAGGATATACTTGAGTTTTTAGACTTTTGAAATGTGGATTTTACACTTATGTATCCCCTTTAATAATCAGTGCAGGACAAAACTATTTATATCAAATTCTTTGTCTTGAAGAGATGTTTCCAGGGATGCATCACAAGACATATTTTCCTGTTTGAAATTTTAAACTTGCCCTCCCTAGCGGCATTCCTACTACCCCCTTGCCCGGGCCCAAACGTTTTTGGGCAAAGTATATCTTGTTATGCATCCTTGAAAACGTCTTTTCAAGACAATGAATTTGATATAAACAGTTTTGTTCTTCAATGATTATGAAAGGGGATACATTATTATAAAATTCACATTTCAAAAGTCTAAAAACTCATGTATCCCCCTTAATAATCATCGAAGGGCTAAACTATTTATATCAGATTCATTGTTTTGAAGAGACGTTTCCAGGGATGTATCACAAGATATACCTTATTATTTGAAATTTTAAAGTTGCCCTCCCTAGCGCCCCCCCCCCTAGTTCCTCCGGGCCCAAACTTTTTTCACCAAAAGACCCTGTATACATACATACATACATACATATATATATATATATATAGAGAGAGAGAGAGAGAGAGAAAGAGAAAGAGAAAGAGAGAGATGAGAGATGAGAGATAAACTAAATTATTGCAAAAATGAGCAGGGGATTTCGTCCGACTTATTTCATAATTAGTTGGCAACATAATGAAACATTAATTAATTTAATAATGATGAAATAAATAATCTGCGTACCTGACGAAGAAACTTTAAACTGATTAAAAACAAAAGATAAAACATACAAAAACACAATAAGTAGGCAGATAATTGATATGTTTATCATTTGAGAGATTCTAGTAAATAAAAGAAAGAAAAGCTGATTTTTCGAAAAAGGAAAGAAAATAATTGTGATTTTGAAAAACAAAAAATGCATTAATCTATGTAAAGAATTTTTTTCATTTACAGGAAAGCTATTTAGAATGACAGCCCATTTTAGATTGGGAAAAAAAAGGGGGGGGGGAGTTAAAAAATGTGCATGAAGAAAAAGAAAAATATCGTATGGTTACAAGTATGGGGGAAAAAAAAGAAAAAAAAAAAAGAAAGAAAGAAAAAGAAAAGCAAAAAGGAAAAGGAAAAGGAAGGAAAAGCGGGAGGGATGAATACCGGTAGATCAACTATGTTTTATCCACAGATTAAAAATATTATTCAGCTAATTCACTCAGTGATTTAATTGCAGCTTCAAATATGTATCGATTATCGACCATTGAATTAAACATGGGGTTTCGATGATCTATAACTATACCAAAGATGAGTTTGACCTGTGATGCCAAGTTGATATAGGCATTCTCGATTTCTATCTTCTGCAACCGTCAGTCGTCGGGTTGATAATTTAGATTTAGAACATGTTTTAGTTTGAAATTTCTTTCATTTTACTTTGATTTTTAATTAAAACTTTAAGAATCGCATTCATTGTTTCATTATTGTATTCAAGAACTCTGGCAACTAGTTTTTAGATTCTTTTGAATTTGTCATAAGTTACATTAAATTAAGCTGTTCTTTTTATACGCATCTACATTTCACTATTGCATATGAATGTCTATAAATAAATATGTTTATTTTTGTGTGTTGATATCCAACATATAACGTCTGATGTAAATAAAGCAATGATGTTAGCATCATTTAAAACTTAACGATTTATACTAAAAGATATACTAAACTTTTTTTTTTTTTTTTTTTGTAAATTTTTGCCTTACATTTATGAAAATTTGCATACACATACACTGAAATATTACAATATTAAATATATTAAAATTTATCATAAAATATTTGATAAAATAAAATTCAAAATATAAATTGTTTGAAGAAAATTAAATACTCCTAATTAATTTATAATTTTTTTCTCTCGATTTTGCATTGTTATTGTTCAACAATATATTTTAAACATATTTGGGTATTACTTGGTCGATACATGAGTAAATATTTTTTGCGAAGTTTTATAATACTTAATATTGTTATATTTCAATGCTGATGTATGTTTACATTTTTATAAGACAGTAATTTACAAAAAAGTATTTATAACATACTACAATAACCGTAAATAATGCAAAATTTTCATTATTTTGTAATGCTGATTTTGTATCATCAATAAAAATATTTTATCTTACTAACTTCATTGAGAGTGCAAAATTAGATTTAAATACCAGTTTAATATGTTCCTTTAAAGCACATTTAACTTTATGACAATACTAGAAACAATATTAAACATTGGGTTTATAAAAATGAATTTATATAAAAAATGTAAAAGGAAAAAGAGTTTAAATAGAATTTCTGTGTAATAAAGGAAAAATTATATTTCATATGAACAAGTATATTTCAAACGAAAGAAATGTTAACACATATATATTTAAAAAATAATATTAATAATAAATAAACAAATAAAAATGCAAAAAACTTTTTTTTTTTTTTTTTTTTTTAATGTCTACACTGTTAAAAATTTCAACAGAAAACTCTGTGTAATCGATTATCTTAATTCTTACGTAAAATTACAGAAAAAAATAAATGGAGATGTTAAAAAACTTATTTTATACATTCATTTTAATAACTAATATAAATTTAATTAATTATTGGTGAGACCATACTTCGGACTTAGAATGCCTTTTGTAAAAGAAACAGTCAGTTTTCAGCGTTGAAATTTGGAATCCAAATTATGCTTCATCTACCATATTAGTATTGGGTCCACCGGTGGCCGAGAGGTTCTGTGTTCAAAGCTGATAGATGTGAGGTGCCGGGTTCGATCCCAGGTCACACTCGTTGGCCTAGCCGTTTAGAGTTTTCTGTGATTTTTTCCGAAACTTGCGTGAACACAGGCTAGGGCCACTTAGAAAGACCCCCATAGAGGGCACTATCCCTCAGGTCTAGGACCCTAGTGCAGTCAGTATCCCCACAACCCAGCCTAACCCAACCCATATACGTATTGGAGAATGATTATTATTCCTAAGCGGAATTCTTAGACTTGTTAAAATTTATTAAAACATTTCCATCACTTACATTCCATAGAGAATAATGTATTTACTTAATTTTGGGTAGCGCTTTATATCGTCTATTAATTATAAAATATTGTACTTTAATTTACCGCAGTATGCAAAACACGTAACTCAATTTAAAATGAACTTCCAGCTATTTCCATGTATAGCCCTAATGTACCCAATTTCTTTTGAGTTGCTTTGTAGACGTATTGGTGGATAATTTTCTCATCATGTCCGATTCTAAATATGTTTTTATGCACGGGAAAAAAATATATTCAATTCATTCTGTTTGGCACCTTTTAAAGATGCTAAACTGTCTCTTACCAGAAAGTTATCCCATTGACACAATGCATTTGATTTCTCTTGGAGGAACCTGCATACGAACCGTTTGTCCAATTTCAGAAATATGTTTCAAGTAGCAACCTTACATCATACAGATTTCGAATATCAAGTTTTTGGACTTCCTAGTATTATATTTTCAAGGTTATAGTGCTAACACACTCGCAGACAACACAGACCAATCGCTAAAAACCTTATTATTTTTTTAGGAGGGGGGGGGGGGGGGGGAAGCGATGCCTCCACATGCACAATTTTTTTCCAAATTAACTACGACTATCATCAATAATTCATATTAATTTTACAATCACAGGTTAGGAATAATTCTCATTATGTACATATACGAAATTTTGTCCTGTACTGCCACGTTAAAAATTTAGAAAAAATACGATCACAGCGCCACCTATTGAGCTATTGATCCCCAAATCTAATCAGCACCAGTTTATGTCAGGGGCCAACTAAATAGCAAGTTTGGTTAAATTTCGTTAAAAAAAAAAAAAAAAAGAAAAGAAAAGAAAAAAAAAAGATTTATTTTCTAAGGTTTTTTTCGTAAAAAGTAAAAAAAAAAAAAAAAAAAAAAATCGATAACTTTGTTTTAAATTATCACAGATTTATAGTTCAACCATTCGTTTTAAAGGTTTAAAAGAAATTTCGAAAGATACCCATCTTGAAAATTTACTCCCCTCAAAGGGAGACTTCCCCCCAGGGGGGTGGCGAGGCTCCTTCACATACAACAAAAATTTTCCCAGTTGACTATCTCTATTATAAATAATTCTTGTAAATTTCATAATGATTTCTAAAAAATAATTCTTTTTATTCACATTTATACAAAATTTTGTCCTATATCCCCATGTTAAAAATTTAGAAAAAGCGAGATGGCAACGCAACCTGTAAGACAATTTTTACCAAAAGTTGATAGGCATTAACTTAGGTCAAGGTGCAACAACATACCAATTTGTATGAAATTCTGTGCAGTAGTTCCTGAGATACAGTTGCCACAAAATTTTGTCACACGCACACACACACACACAGACAGACAGACATTTTCTAAAAATGGTCAAATCGTGTTCTACAGCTCTCAAAACGTGTAAATCCATCAAAAACCCGAGGTCGAAAATTTTTACGAATCCAATACTTTCTTCTATTGAATATAGAAGAAAGTAAAAACGATTGTCTTTATCACTTATTTTCTGCGATAACCACGATTATTAAAGTCTAAGGTTTAACCAGGCTTGTTTCATAATTAGTTGTCAATATAATCCAAAATTAATTGCCATGTGATAATAAAGAAAACAATGATAATTAAAAAAAAAAAAAAAATCTGCGCATTTGATGAAGAAATTTTACGTTAACTGTTAAACAAAGATAAATCATACAGGAATACAACAAAATATCAGATAACGAAAATATTTATCAATTGAGAAATTCCAGTAAACAAAAGAAAGGAAACCCATAAATAAATTTATATAAATAATGAGAAGTGTCGGTGTATTTGTGTGTCTGTCCGCGCTTTGCAGATCAGACTACTGATCGCAGAACTATAAAACTTAACAGAGGGGCAGCTTGGACCTTGCAAAGGGGCACCTATAGTTATTATTATTATTATTATTGTTGTTGTTTATTTTATCTATTGACTTTTCCGTTTCGTTTTCTAAAATTTATTCTTTCATTTCAATCGGCTGCGTATCTTAACAACAGTTATTAAACTATTTAATTTTATTTATTTAATTCATTCATTTGAAAGCAAAATCTTTTCTTCTTCTTAAAAAAAAAAAAAAAAAAAAAAAAAACGGCTATTAATCTATTTATATTTTATTTTTTACATTCACTCATTTGAATATTTATAACAGTTATAAGTTTATGCATAATCTTTATTAAATATATACAACTAATTGTAGCAAAATTATAATTTTATTATTACAGAGTGAGGGTTAAAATAACCTATTGATTAGGTCTCCCTAAATCCCCATTTCAAGGTTCTCATTAGAGAGCGAAACCACGAGAATATCGCATATTTTTTTAATTTTCTCGCTTAAAAATTTTAATATCGCAAGCAATTCGCGCACATTTTTTTTTTTTTTTTTTTTTTTTTTCAGAAACCCATTGAAAAAAAAAGCGAGAGAGAGAGAGAGTGAGAGAGAGAAGCTTTTTTTAATTGTTTCTTTTTAGACTTATATTTATTTTATAATTAAAAAATAAAAACGTGAGACAAACAAACTGGGCCCTAATCTGCTCAATTATATGTGATTTCTTGGTCTCCCCCTCCATATCAATACAAAAGACTTATGCCCATGTAAAAGACACATTACTATTTAGAGTCTCACTTAATTTTCAGAAATCTCACATATTTTTTTTTAAAGTCTCACATTCTTTTTGAAGAAAGGTGAGAAATTCTCATTCAATTTTTTCCTCTGATGAGAAAGAACTCTGCATCTGAAAAATCTTAATTCTTGAATAAAAGCCGCTCCATCCGTCATGCAATAAATAACCAAATTGAAACACCCGGAAGAGTTGTTGGCGCAGGCAGTGGGAGACCTGACCGTACATAGCATGGGAGAGAAGACGCTGTCGAAGGCATCAAGTACTCGAATTAATGTTCAGAGCGATTTCAGTGAGATTTTTTTTTTTTTAGTTTTTATCCATAAAGTGATATAAAAAGTTGGTGATTCAAATTCGAGAAATCATTTTAATATTGTGACCAGCGAAGTGTAAAAGCCCTGCTAGTAAATAAATAAATAAATAAAGTGTGAGTAGTTTTTCAAATACAAATGCATTAATCTATACGAAAGAAAATAACAGAATTCAGAACATATCAAATAATGTACATTATTTGGTAAGCTTTCTATCAAGAATAAACAAAAACCAATACGTTGTGCCCATCACAAAATTTTCTTCAATAATTTCCTATACAAATTCATGCAGTAGAAATTATATATATATATTTTTCCCATTATGAAGCACACCATTTTCATCTCAGAGAGATATTATACTAAATATTCAAAGTAAGTGAGTTTTTACCGTGCAGATGACGCATTCTTCCAGTTCTCGGAGAAAAATTTCAATATAAAAGCGCCACCTATCAGCAGATATGCACCCAAATGGAAACAGCACAATGTCTCATAACGGCCTTTTTGCATATCTTTGTTCGATTATACGCAATAGAACCTGAGATATAATGTTCCCCAAATCTGAGAAAATCGCTGTATAGCAGCGCGACCTGTTGAGAGATAAGCATCAAAAGTTGACAAGCAAAAATATGTGTATAGGTGCATTTACATATAAATTTATTTGCAATTCTGTTCAGTAGTTCCTGAGATATAACCTTCCTGAAACTGCGGAAATCGCTGTATAGCAGCGCCCCCTGTTAAGAGATCAGCACCAAAAGTTATCAAGCACTACTTTATGTCAAGGTGCATCTGCATATAAATTTATATGCAACTGTGCGCTAGTCTCTGACATATAGCCTTCCCTGAAATTGCGAAAATTGCTCTATAGCAGCGCCACCTGTTGTACGATTGGCATCAAAAATTGATAGGCATTAATCTATGTCAAGGTACATTCACATATAAACTTATATGCAATTCTATGCGATAGTTCCAGAGGTACAATCGCCACAAAACTTTTGACACACACAGACAGATAGACGGAAAAGCAGACATTTTCTAACTAGTATGTTGTAGCCACCATAAAACTTTCTTCTGTATTTTCATATATTAATTCATTAAGTGTAAATAATTTATTAAAGCTATTATTTATTAAAATTATCTAACAGGAGGAAGGCAAACGGTTTTAGTCTTAGTGAAAACTGACACAAAACATCCAAATAAAGACAGATTTATTGTCTATAAACAGCATCTAAAAAATGCGTTTTTATAATGATTATCTCATACATCAGGTTTCGTGCCATAGAAGTTGTCATATAGCCTTCCCACTATCGAGGAAAATTGCAGTATAGCAGCACCACCTGTTGAGCGGTTGGCACCAAAAGTTGTCAGGCATTAATTTATGTCAAGGTGCATCTACATTCTACATATAAATTTATATGCAATTCTGTGCAGTAGTTTCTGAGATATAGCCTTCCTTTAAACTGAGGAAATCACTGTATAGAAGCGCCACCTGTTGGAGGATAAGCATTCAATTTGAATTATAATGATAGCCTTCTCACATATTAAGTTTTTTTTTTTAATTATTATTATACGCAATAGAACTTAAGATATAGCGTACCCTTAAATTGCGGAAATTTCTGAATAGCAGCGCCTCCAAAAGTTGATACCAAAAGTTGATAGACACTAATTTAGGTCACGATGCATCTACATATAAATTTACATACAATTCTGAGCAGTAGTTCCGGAGATGCAGTCGCCACAAAATATTTGTCACAGACAGACAGATGGGCAGAGAGACATTTTCTAAAAATGGACAAATCGTATTCTAGATCTCTCAGGACGTGTAAATCCGTTGAAAACCGGAAGTCGAAAATTTTTACGAATACAATACTTTCTTTTATTGAATAGAGAAAAAAATGAAAATGGTCAAATTGTGTTCTGCATCTCCCAAAACGTGTAAATCCATCGGAAACCAGAAGTTGAAAAATTTCTCAGTAATTTCTTCTATTATATAGAAGAAAATAATAACTGAGTTAGTTAAAAAGTGAAAAATGGCGTTAGTATCCGTCTTTGCTTGAAATTAACCATTTATGATTAACTAATATGCCTAATGCCATTTTTGAAATTATATACTATATCTATACAGTATATATAGTGAATGTTGAGAAGAAAATGCTTTAGAGGTAGTACCTATTAGAATATTTTATTCATTTTCAACGATCTTGTCATTTACTGCATTCATTTAAACATCCATTCCGGAATTTTATTTGCAGTATTTCACTGCAAAAGGAACATTACAGTGTCCATACCATGGACATTAAGGTCATATATTTTGAGTCCGAATATGAAAGAACAAATCAGAAAAGTCGGCAAACGCTTTGAATGAGTCCCACAAGAGAAGTTTTGAGCGGGAAGATTGTTTGAAACGGGACATATACAAAATAAGGTAATACTGCTGGGAATGCTTAAGTAGCCATATGCAATGCGAAAAATAATGTAAAACTTTTAAGCATTACAGTTAGATGAAATATTCATTCTATTAATTCGATATTTTAATACCTTGAGAAAGGATTGGGTTAAAACTATGAAATATTATTTGTTGAGGTCATTTTGGTCGTTCTAAACCAAATTTTCGTTATAAGCAAAAAAAAAAAAAAAAAAAAAGTTGTTGGTTATGATGGAAAAAAAAAAAAAAAAAAAAAAAAAAAAATTAAAATCTAGTATAGTAGCGTAAATTAACATTTCTTTTTCTTTCCTTTCTTTCTTTTTCAGTTCCTACTATTAGTTCACATTCTCCCTATATATACACTGATGGAAAAAAAATCCCAACACCAAGAAAAAAATTATTGTACAGTAATGAAATTTCAGCAATACATTTGTCTAGGTAACATATTTAATTGATTAAAGTTTCAAGATCACAGGTAGAGCCATTTCAAATGTGAAATGTTGGTACATTAGTAACCGGTGTAACCGCCAGAATTTTGACTGCAAGCATGCAAACGTGCATGCATTGTGTCGTACAGGTGTCGGATATCAGTTTGTGGGATGGAGTTCTATGCCTGTTGCACTTGGGCGGTCAATGCAGGGACGGTTAATGCTGGTTGTGGATGACGCTGGAGTTGTCGTCCAATAATGTCCCATACGTGCTCGATTGGAGTAAGATCTGGTGATCTAGCAGACCAAGGCAACATGTCGACACTCTGTAGAGCATGTTGGGTTACAACAGCGGTATGAGGGCGAGCGTTATCCTGTTGGAAAACACCCCCTTGAATGCTGTTCATGAATGGCAGCACAACAGGTTGTATCACTAGACTGACGTACAAATTTGCAGTCAGGGTGAGTGGGATAACCACGAGAGAGCTCCTGCTGTCATACGGAATTGCTCCCCAAACCATAACTCCAGGAGTAGGCCCTGTGTGTCTAGGCCGCAGACAGGTCACTAGCAGGCATTCACCTGGCCTCCTTCTAACCAACACACGGCTATCACTGAGACCAAGGCAGAACCGGCTTTCATCAGAAAACACAACAGATCTCCACTCCGTCCTCCAATGAGTTCTAGCTTGACACCACTCACGTCGCAAACGGCAGTGGTTTGGAGTCAGTGGAATGCACGCTACAGGGCGTCTGGCTCGGAGCTGTCCTTGAAGTAACCGATTTGTAACAGTTCGTTGTGTCACTGTGGTGCCAACTGCAGCTCGAATTTCAGCTGCAGACGCAGTACGATTAGCCACAGCCATACGCCGAACACGGCGGTCTTCCCTCTCAGTAGAACCACGTGGCCGCCCGGAACCCGGTCTTCTTGAAGCAGTACCTTCCCTTGACCACTGCTGCCAACACTCATGCACAGTGGATACATTCCTGCCAAGTCTTTCTGCAATATCGCGGAAAGAAAACCCACCTTCTCGTAGCCCTACTACACGGCCTCGTTCAAACTCAGTGAGCTGTTGATAATGGCTTCTTCGTCTTCTTAGAGGCATCCTTGACTAACATTAACCTACTACGTCAAATCTCAACTGTAAATAACGATCACGAACCTTACAGCGCTTATTTAAAGCAAACCTCATTTGCATGTTCATAGTGTCGCTACTAGCGCCACACTTATGCTCGTAGCTCGAAATTTGAATCGACGTCATCTTTCAGATGTATAAACACGCCTACCAAATTTCGTTTATCTAGCACAGCTCCTTCCTGGTGTTGGGATTTTTTTCCCATCAGTGTATATTGTACAAATCTTGCAATCGATTTTTAACTAACTTCCCGATTAGCTAGACATTTGAAACTATCAGAATTGCTCAGAACACTGTGACAACACAATGCTTCGATGTCCGATTTTCGAATTTTTTTTATTAGTTTTCTTATAATTAATTAAAATATGAAAATAATTACATCCTAATAGCGTTAATATAACCATTAAAATATTAGCTATAATTTAATTGTTGCCAAAAAAAAAAAAAAAAAAAAAATTACGAGTTCATTTTCTTTCGACATAAAAATAAATACATTTAATTAAACGAGAATATTAAAAAACTATAAAAAGTTAAATTATGCATTTCACAAAAGTTGACATCATTGTCACTTGAAAAATTTTATGCACATTGATAAGAGCTCTATGATTCATCAGAAAATTTAAAACATGGTATATAAAAAGTTTTTTCTTTTTTTTTTCTTAATCTTATAATTATTTTTCTTTCATATTGCACGCGCTCTTTTTATTTCCTAATTCAAAATTATTTAAAAAAAAAAAAAACTTTTTCGATAGTGTTTGTAAGTAGCAATTGACTTAAATTTTTTTTCTTTTATATTGCTTGTTTTGTTAATTTTAATATAATTTCTTTCTTCTACATTCAGTATAGAAGAAAATAATTCGTTCTAAAACATTTTTTGACTTCCAGTTTTCGATGCATTTATATATTCTGAGAAGTCCAAATTGATCACTTTTAGAATGTATTTGTGTGTGGCAAAAGTTTTCTGTTATCTCTAGGTCAAAATTTAATGTGCAGAATTTCATATAAATTTATATGTAGTTGCAACGAGAGGAAGCCATGCCTTTTCGTGCAATTGCACAACAAGTGGCTTGGTCATCCAATTTTTTCTTAAATTTTATTATGGTTGTAAATTCGCCGTATAGACTCTCTTTTATATGCCCCCAGGACGTATGTATCAGTTTGCTTTTACAGGAAAATTTTTACACGTCTGATTGGTTACGTCGGTTTTATGCCTTCTAACCACATTATCTTTTCAAAAAAAGTATGAATAGTAGTTGGGTAATATAAATTTGAACGGTTATTACGCACCAGATTTTATAGGACGAGGTAGCTTGATGGGTAAGAGCAGTGGGTTCGTAAGTGAAAAATTGCGGTTTCGGTCCTTGATACAAAAGCCGTTGTGTACACTGATAACGACTAGTGAACGTTAAATCTGCCGTGATCACAGAATTCTCAAAGTTCTCATCAAAATTATACCTCTTGGGGTATGGATCATATGGGATTTACACGGCGCTTATTTAAACCAAAGTTCGAGCTCTTGTTGCTTGCTGGTGCTTTATTTCGGCAACTTTTCGAGCTGAGCCGTTCTCCCACCACTTGTGATGCTCCCCTAAAAATGTAAGGTGCTTCATGCCATCTTGAATCCGGGTAGTTTCACTACCGGGGTTCGGAGTTTCAGTGTGGCATAAGTAATAATAACAACGGCACAACATTTTTTTTTTTTTTTTTTTTTTTTCTGAACAATTTATTTCTAAAACGCAATTAAGGAATTTTGAGTTTGATTTTTGGAAATTTAATAATTGTTTAAGCTCTCTATTAAAATATAGAAAGAAAAATTTAATCAATTTTTGTTTTTAATAGACATATAATGAGAAAAAATCGTACTATTACTCCTCAATTTTTGGAAATGAGGCCCCCTAAATTTGAAGGCCCTGTGCTTTTGCCATAATCTGGCCCTGCTTCCTCCCACATTTTCTTTTATACATTGTTTTCAAGACTTTTATTTTCAGTATTTTATATTAAAAGTAACTTTCTCTCTCTCTCAAATATCCATTCTGTGGATATTACAACCATATGTTTGGAGTTAGAAAGTGCCAATCCAAATCAGAAACGGGAGCTAATACTCCGAATTTCTCCCGTGTGGCAAGTTTCAAGCTAGGAAATAGTTTGAAACGGGGAAATAGATAAAATTAGAAAATGCGTTCAGTACGATGCGATATTCAATGAGAAAGTAATAAAAGGGGTGTAGAGTATACTGTTGCCAATTTGCAGGAACTTTTTGTCCATTCAAAATCCCACTTATTTCCAGTTGTAAGTATGTATTATAATCATTAAAATGTGTTATTTAATATCTATTTTAAATACTTATTATCTTTTCAATATCTATTTTAAGTATTTATAATTTTCCTTTTCTTTCTGTTTTACTGAGGATTACCGAATCAGAGAAGCCATGCATACCCACAGATTACTATACAGATAGGACAGTGAAGCTAAAACGCGAACCGGAAATATAGTGGCACCACTAGTGTAAACAGATGGAAACTGCATGTGTGAAGTCTATATGATTAGCATCTTTGATCCAACATTGTTTTTCTCTTTCGCGATTAGTTAGTAGCAGGTTAGTATGTGAAGTTTTCTTTTTCTTCATTTTTTATTATTTTTGAATTCACAAAATCATAATAAAAACATTCACAGCTATTCTTCTAAGAAATAAAATTAAATTTTATTATGTTTTAAAATATATTTTGCCAAACATATTCTTATTCAAGTACAGATTAAAATAACAAACTGTAACTCTGAAATAGCAGTGTGAAATCTTAAATATTTAACATGGCTTAGTTTAAATAATACAAAATGCTTTAAAATGAAAAAAATATTATAGATTTGTGTATATTTTCGCAATTTATTTGCTAAATATTTAGTACTTGCTTCTTAAAATAAATTGCTTTCGACAATCAAGTTCGTAAACAGTGACAAAGTTGCCAAACGTAAACATCAATACAATGGTTGTTGGTTGGATGTTGGGTTTAACATTGCACTAATATTACGATATGAACATAGATACAATAAAAATAAGACGAGCGATTGCGTAAGCTGGAGAGCTCGAGAAACTTACAGCCCTTGACAATAGGGTCGTTGCAGTCAAATTTTGGTTACCGAAGAATATACGAGAGTATCCTATCTGTATAATAATTTGTGTGCATACCTTCCGTGGAGGATCAAAACTGTAATGGCATGTCTCCTAACGACTCTTCAGGGTTCGGATTGCCATTCGGATCAGACCATTGCTAACTGCCCACTCAACCTCAAACTCTTTCGATTTTAAATATTTTTATTTTAAATTAATTTACTTTTAGCTAATGAGACATTTATCACTGATTTCTAAAAGTTAAATAATAACCTGTTTCTTTTTCTTTCTTTTCTTTTTTTCAGGGCTACGGTAGCCCAGTCGGTAGAGCGCCGGGCTCATAATTGGAAGATTGTGTGTTCGGTACTCGAGCCGGCCAAAGACCGTCGTGTATACCAAAGGTGGCTGGTGCACGTAAAATCTGTCGTGGTCGCAGTGTCCTCCATGTTCCCATCAAAATTATACCTCTGGAAGCCACCGAAGCGGGAGAGCCATCCCTTCCGTGGAGGATCAAACTTGTGATGGCATGTCTCCGGATAATCTCTAAAGGAGAGTCCCTGACCATCGCCAATTGCCCATTGCGCAGCACTAGTGGGACATAAAAAAACCCAACCAAACTTTTTTTTTCTTAACTTATTTTCTTCTTTTGCGCGTAACAAATAAATAAATAAACCTGAAATTTAGATTAAACGTTTATATACCATTGTAGAATTCCTTATACTATTTTATTTTTGAAATGTAATAATTACACAGGCCTGCAAAATCGCACGAACTTTTCGATTTTTTTTTTCACTGTTTTGGGTATTTCTAATGTGTTTTGATAAGCTGAGTTCAAAAATATTTGCCTTGCTTATCACGCAAGGGTTTTTTCACAAAGTAAGGATAAAGATCAGATGAATTGACACAGAGACTATCACAGAATCGAAACACTTTATGCATAAAACTCAGTAAAATGAGTTTTCATTTACACATTACCTTTTAAATGCGTCTGTTTCTTTACATCGAAGCTCCATTTAAAATTTTATCACTTGTACATGGCGTGAGGGCACTCTTTATGCAGCAACCAATAATCATCTGCTAATTTGTTAACATATTACCGATCCTTATACCTCCTTTCCATTTCTTTGATATCTTGATGAAACCGATCGTCTTGTTCTTTACTCACTTTGGCAAGTTTTTCTGGGAAATAACTGAGTTGGGAGTTTAGATAGTGGAGTTTTAAGTTCATTTCTGTATAAATTGTACATGAAAGGAATGTTTATTTATTTATTTATTTTATTATTATTTTTCCCTCTTAATCAGCACTTAAAGAAAACCAGAAAAAGACATAATCTTGAAGAAATTTTTTTTTTTATCGCAGACCTCTGTTATTAATATTTATCATGGCAACCTGTGTCATTATATCAAAAATTAAATTCTTGAGACATAATGGTGGAAATATCAAATATCACAAAAGCGCTATATTATTTTTGAAACTTTTTATAAACATAAACACATAAAGATAATTAATGTGGCAATTATTCAGAAATTATTTTAAATAATTCTATTACGGATTTTTTTTTTTTTTAACTTTTAGGAAATAACAATTTTAATTTTTCTAAACTTTCTTCGCACTTTATTATTAAAAGAAAAAATTTACAATAGAAAATAATTCAATTTTGGCAGCACATTTAATGTACTTTTAAGTACCAGATAATAACACTATTCCCTGAAGAAAAATATATCTACATTCTACCCACGTTTCATGTGGCGTTACCATTATAAAATACCTTTTAATATTTTCCGTGTCACTATATCATGATAAAAATTATCATTTAAGATACCCATCGTAAAGGCAGCATCATTGGATATTATTCTGAATAAACGAAAGCTAATATACACAAGGAGGAAAAGGGGAGCAGGTTTAATTTTCTGCTACATTTCCCTTCAATGTTGGAAAGAAAAAATTCATACAAAATGGGAAAATAGATTGTAGTAAGAAGTTATGTCAATGTATACATGAAAAAATACAGAGTCGTTATAATTAAATTTCCCCCAATAAACAGCATACAGCGCAAACGGGTAAACGGAATGCAACGAAATTTGGTATATTGACTATACACGAGATGCGTTCACGGAATTTCGAAAAAAAAATTTAGTTTCAAAATTTTCACCAGAGGGCGCCTTTTCCGGAAAACATCAAATTTAACACAATAAACGACCAAAACAGAATACAGAAACAATATTAATTTAATAAAAAGCACCACTAAACTGGCGTTGTAAAAAATATTACTTACAAACTTTGAATAAACACCATAAAATGCAATAAACTCGCAACAATTGTTTCGAGTCGAAAAAACACACGACCCTTCACCAGGCGAATAAAGTAAGCACGAGTGCTGCAGTCAAAGCGGCAACGTACTTTTTGACTGCCGCTTTGACTGCAGCACTCGTGCTTACTTAATTCGCCTGATGAAGGGTCGTGTGTTTTTTCGACTCGAAACAATTGTTGCGAGTTTATTGCATTTTATGGTGTTTATTCAAAATTTGTAAGTAATATTCTAGAAACAATATTAACAATCCAGAACAGGAATTATGAGTAATAAAATGTAAAACAGGGAAAAGCTGTCAGTTCTAGGGGGGGGGGGAATGCCGAGATTTGCATGTTTGCGAAGAATAGGAAGCTTTATGCGAAACAGGTTAGGGTATAAAACGTTTGCAGACGTTATCATGTTTTATGTCGATGTTTCCGGCTGTAATGATGACGGTATCTTTAGTTGAACGTGCGTTATTGGTGAAACTGTTTTCGTAAGCAAGGAGAATGCTTCTGCTGCAGTTCGTGAATTTCATCGTATAAAGAACCTACGGCGTGGACCAGTATCTGTTAAAGGTAAAGGGACGGGGAAATTAGGGAGTTCAACCTGGAAGAGGCCATAAATCTGTCTCACCGGTACTTCTTGATGCCGTCAAGACAGCTGTTGCCTCACAGTCACAGACATCAGAATTTGGGGGCAGTAGCGCACGTGCAGTTTCTCGACAGACAGACTATTCTTAAGCTTTCTTCAAACTCTGGCAACATACAAAGCTTCAAAAGTCATAAATTATCCATTGTCCGAAAGTGACCCTTGAAATTGTGCACACATTTAGAATGAAGGACATTACTTTTATTGCTCTTTTACAAAAGAGACCCCTTTCTCATGCAATTATCGCACTAGGAGGTTTGTGAGCTTAGATTCCAGCGAGCGTCGATCTCCTAAACCACATCAAAGAAATATCAATAGAGCCGCACTTGCAGCTTTCTAAGTTGCCAGAGTTTGAAGGCAGCTTTACAGCACCGTCCAAAAAGTACTCAGAAACATAATGCACTACTTTCCATAGACGAATCACCATACCCAAGAGCTGCTTGAAAGGGACAAGCCACAACGTCTCTCATTCGCAGTCAGTTTTCTAAACAGAATGATTGTTGATCTGTCATGGCCTTGGAATATTCTGTGGAGCGATGAGACTCATTTCTACGTCAATGGGACAGTCAACACACAGAATTGCCGCATTTGGGCTAAGGAAAATCCGCGGATGCGCACTGAAATTCCCCTACATTCTCCAAAGGTGACTGCCTGGTATATATTCACGGCGACATTCATCCTTGAGGCATTTTTCATTGAGAAAATAACTGCACGTGGTCCTGTCATATGTTCCGTTAAGGGCCGTCGGTACCATGACATGCTGCAGACGTTTGTTGTGTCGCAACTACAGCAAAGACGGATCCATACATCGACCATTTTCATGCAGGATGGTACGCCCCCATATATCCACGAGTCCGTGAAGACGCTATTTCTCTAACACTTCACAGACGAACGTGTTATTAGTCGCTTCTTTCTTAATCCATAGCCACCACGTTTACCGGATCTAAATCTGTGCGATTTCTGGTTATGGGGACATTTAAAAAGTGTGGTATATCGTGGAGGTGTTGCAACGTTGAATGACTTAAAGAACTCCATAACGCTTCACATGCGAAGCATTTCAACCGATCAGTTACGATCTTCTGTTGAACACACTGTCCATCGACTTGAAATTTTGCAGGTGAATGAAAATGGTCATATGGAGCGGAGCACCTTTCCCTACATCGTTCTGGACACGATTAATAACTGCTCCTCTTGTGCAATTTCGTCCTAATCTGTTCTTGTTTCTGCAAACTGAACTGTTTTTTTTTTTTTTTTTTTTTTTTTTTCCTCAAACAGCGTACTGTTATTTTTACTTTCTCTTACCCATAGGGCCGAGAAAGTATTGCTTTAGGGTCAAATTTTCGAACGAGAGTTTTCGTTATATTTACATGTTCTGAGGTCCTCTGAACACGAAAATCGTGTTTTTAGCGAATGGTCTGTGAGTGTGTCTGTGTGTCTGTTATCAGCATATCTCAAGAACAAATAGTAGCAGAAATTCCAAACTCATTATTCTAAATGTGTATTATATAGGGATGCTACACTAAGCTTTTCGTTAAGATGAAGCAAATGGTTCGTGTACAGGGACACTCAAAAGTATTCAAATACATTTCTTCTATGGGGGAAATTGCAGGTAAGTAGAGTTTAACATCTATAGACTGCACTAAACTAAATGAAACGAATATATATTTTGTGCAATACAGATAGTCAACTGCGAAAAAATGTTTGTCTATGTAGGAGTCTCGCCTCCCCCCTGGAGGGGGGGGGGAATTCCTCCCTCGAGGAGAGTAAATTTTCATGATAGGTATCTTTCAAAAGAACTCGCCAATACCTTTAAAACGAATGGTTGAACCATCGATCTGCGATAATTTAAAATAAAGTTATCGATTTTTTTCATTTTTAACAAAAAAAATTTTTTTTTTAATGTAATACTGAGAATAAATTCAACTTTTCTTTTGGATATATAGTGATATACTACTTCTTTAATATGGAAACCGTGTGCATTATCATGGAAGATATTTTTTTAAATAATTATTTTAATAAATTATTTTTACTGAGTGAATTTGTATTGGAAAATATAGAAAAAAGTCGTGTGGTGGCCACAACACACTAGTTATTTGTTGTTAGTGGATGTGCTTTATTAATAATATTTTACCATTTCCAGGAAAGCTGTTCGGGAACTGAAATAAATTCCTCATAGAGATATGGTAAATAATGTGTGTTTTAAGCTAAATATTCATCGGTTGTTTTTTGTATATTAATAAACGGGGGGTTGAAGGGGGCGGTAGCCCCCCTCACACAGAACTAATTATCATATAAAACTCTTCCTAAGCCTAATTGGAATTGTTTAACGTAGGTTTACATAACAGTACTCGTTATCTTACCTCTTAATCTCCAACCTGTATTTATAGTATTAAATTTCAGGGTAAGAGAAAGTCGTTTGAGTGAAGCACCAGATTATTTTCTGACCTTTACTTAATGTGGTTCGATGACAAGGTGATCATAAACTAGTCAATAAATGTTAATATTGTTTATGCATTCCGTATTGGTCGTTTATTGTGTTAAATTTAATATTTTTCTGGAAAAGGCCCTGTCCCATCCTTTGGAAACCATTGTCCTAAAAGTAATAAATTTATGCACATTACAGTGTAAGTTTAAAGGCTTTCTGTGAGATTAAGGTCGATTGACTGCACTAGGGTCATAAGCTTGAGGAGGAGTGATCTCCATGGGGGGGTCTTTCTAAAGGGACCTAGCCTGTATTTAAGCAAGTTTCGGAGAAAACCAACGTAAATTTAAAGTAATCAATTCTGAAATGATTAGTAATCGAAAGACGTTTTCAAACTTTCTAAAAAATTTTGAGATTACGAGTTGAACAGATTACCCAGAACGGATTAATCCGTGCAAATAAACAAACTATGTTAATAACCCATTCTTTCATAACTATGCAACCACTGAGATATCTTCCATAATCTTACAATTCAGTATAACAATGCTTTTCAAACAAACAAAAATAAAAATTACCCTGTCGTTAATAACCAACAGCTTCCCTCCTTCTGACGAAAATCAGTTATGGATATTTACGACAAACACTATCTTCTATAAGAAATATTTACGATCCTAAAATAAAACCATACAATGAAATGACCCTGTATATCTTTCGTAACAGCAGCAATTTAGTTATCGAAGACTACATAATCTTCTCTTAATACAGAAACAAATCCTGAGGGTCAAAAATTATTCCTGCGCCAGCCGGTCGTAAAATCCCCGTTTCTCATTTTCCTGCTCCGATATCCTGACACAACGTCCGGTCTCTTGACCGTGTCCGGTGTCCAGTGGCGTGTAATGAAATTAAGTACGTCATTCTCTTAGTTCGGAATGAGGGACCAACAGAGTGATCCTGATTGAGAAACATGGGGTGTGGGGAATAAGGGGAAATATTTCAAGCCCCCGCGTGCGATGTAATAATCGCGTTTCATATCTTTGTTACTCTCAGATTAACAAATGTGTTATTTGGTTTTTTTTTATTTCTTTTATATGTTTACACTGAAAACATGTTTTACTGAAAAAGAGAATATTTTTGTTGAAAAATTTTTAGATTTATTTTGTTATTTTTACACATATATATATCAGAATAACACAATTTATTTGGGTAGCATCGCACAAAATGTTGTGTCACATTACATCATACTTATGTAACGTTACAACAAATGTTTGCTGCAATTATTCTACCTTATTATTATTATTTTTTTTTTTTTTTTTTTTTTTTTAAGTACGACAGGACTATTTCTTTTAGACAGAGATTTTGCGTTATTGCCATTTATTCTATTAGATCTTGAATTTTTTTTTTTTTTTTTTTTTTTTTTTTTTTTAGGACGGAGGACTATTGGTCTCAATTTACCGATTTTTACGATACCAGTTTTACGATAGTTGGACATTTATCGAAAATATAATTGAATAATTTGAAAGCGATGTTATAATTTGAAAAAAAAAAAAAAAAAAAAAAACTAATAGTCCTCCGTACTAAACTAAATTCTGCTCTTGCCAGAATTTCATCAAAATCTCTCTTTTCTTTCTTTCTTTCTTTTTTTTTTTTTTTTTTTTTGAAAGAAAAAGAAAAGAAAATTAATAATAATCAGTTTCAAAACAAGTTTTTTTTTTTAATAATTTTGAATTAGGAAATAAAAAGATAATTGAGTTTGAATTTGAGTTGGTAATTTAAGGATGCCATTGATTTAGTAACTTTTTTAGCCATTTTATTACCATTTTGGCTACGAATAAAGATGACTATTGTGTAAGTAAAGACCTTAGTGAGAAATGTCTTCTTCGGGGCCAAATTTTAAATTTCTTCAAGGGCGTCCAATGCTAAAGCTGTTCCTTCCCCTTAAATTTCTCTGTACGATGTAAGTAAATATTCTGATCAACTTTAGTAAAGGTCTCTTTGGCAATTTTTCAAATTTTGTCGCTGAAACAGTCTGGGCATTTTTTATTTATTTATTTATTTTTATTTATTTATTTATTTATTTATTTTTTTACATTTAGATAATATTTAATTTAGAAAAGAAAAAGTGTGCGTGGAAAATGAAATATAGTGGTAGTGGATTAATTAGTAATTTAATTTAATTTTATAGACATGTGAAAGGTATAGGAAAAACTATTTTAACTATTTTCTTTCTAATAGTAAACAGAACGGAAAACGCATACTACTTTTAAAAGTGTTTTTCATCTTTTTTTCTCCTCTCTCGCTTTCAGTTGAAAAATATTTAAAATAAAATTAGAAAATCTTGCTAAAGTAATGGAACAGCTTAAACTTCTTAGCGAAATTTGAAATTTGGCGCCGAAGTATACGGGTGTTTCTCGACAAAATCTTTACATGCGCAATTGTGATAGATAATTTAATTCATTATGAAAATATTATAAAAATTTAGAATTCGCCAGGGGATTCCTATATTAGCTGTAACTAAAACATTTTAAGAAATGAATATGGTAACTGTTGCTGAGGAACGCAATGCAGGTACCGCATGTCTTTATGTGAAAGAAATAGACCAAAAAGCAAAACAAACGAGTCCTTTCGTACTAAATTAAATTCTGTTTTCTGCAGAATTTTATATTTATTACTTAGAAAGAAAACAAAAATAGGCTTCTGATATATATATGTACACTGCATAAAAAAAGTAGACGGACACTTACTTGTAATACTTTAAAGCCGTTTATTTCTTTAATTAGAGATATGAGGTTCATTTATCTAATATAATTATATTCTTGAGACATCATATATTATTATTATTATTTTTGGATGTAGATTCAATCCTTTTGAATTATGTAGTGGAAAAATTCAGGAAACAAAAATGGTGCATATTTGCACTGTAATTTTTCTTAAAAAAAGTAGACGGACACATCTTGTGACACATCTAAAATAAAACGTGTTTAGTAAGGGGTTCGTTTCCCATTTACTTTAATAAGTTCGTATACTCTGTTAGGCAGCGAATCAATGAGATTCTGAATCTTTTTTTGCCAGAAAATTTCTCAAATGTTTGTAAGAGCTTCTTTGAGCTGATGAATTGATTCATACTGGCGTCCACCCTCATAAATTTTATGAACAAGTATATCCCAAATGTTTTCAGCAGAATTCATATCCGGACTGTTGGCTGGCCAGGGTAAAACATTGAAGTTGTTCTCATGAAACCATTTTTTAACGTTATTAGCGGTGTGTATTGGCGCTCCATCTTGTTGGAAAATCCAGATTTCTCCTCCAAGATCACATGCAAATGGCAAAAGCTCACTGCTTAGTGTTTCAACATAATCTTTGCGAGTCTGCTTCTTACTTAGGAACACTAAATTTGTCCTTCCACCATAGCCAACAGCTAGCCACAACATCACGCCACCACCAGCAACTTGCCGAGTAGAGTACACTTCGTCTTCTTTCTCCAAACTGTGCCAGTGATATTGATATCCATCTGGGCCGTCTAAATTAAATTTTTTCTCATCTGAAAAACTACAGATACCCATTCTGTAGTCCAAGACATATGGTTTTGAGCCCACTGTAGGCGTTCTGTCACGTGGGGATACTTCCAGCATGGATGATGTTTTCTCTTCTTATATTGAAAGGGCTCTGAGTGCTTAATGTAGTTATAAATTGTCTGAGAAGTTACGTTAGTATTTCCTTTGCTTATTAAAACTCTGGGAATTGATGCTCCAGTTTTTTTCAGCTCAGTAAAAAAATTTCTTTGGTCTCTAAGCGAAAGTTTCTTTGGCCGGCCACTCCTTTTCTTTACGCCGTGGGCTTCAGGAGCACATAGAAAATCGCTGATGCTACTTTTGCTTATTAGAAGTAGCCTACTAATTTCTCTGACTTCTTTATTAACATTTTTCAGCGATATAATCTGTTCTTTCTGGTAATCAGTTAGAGGAATTCCTCGTGGCAAGGCGCATTCATTTCCAAGAAATTTAACTACGTAAAACCATCTTGTCAAGCACGTTAGCAATTGGCAAAATGCCAAATGTACATGTACATACAAAACTGGTATTCCAGAAGAAACACCCACTTAGATAATTGCAGTTTTTGACCAGTGTCCGTCTACTTTTTTAAAAAATATATATTGTGCAAATGTATATCTTTTCTCTTTTCTGCATATCCCTACATTAAAATTATAAATAACTGAATATTTTTATTTGTCTGTCAAAAATATGAAGATTGATAAGTATAAATATGTTAAAGAATTTTAATTGACATTTCCTGTTAAACAAAGACGGGGTTTTAAAAAATTGTAAAGAAGTGTCCGTCTACTTTTTTTATGCAGTGTATATATATTAATTCTATAGTGTGTGAATGTTTCACGCTTTCACGACTAGATTCAATTGCTCATATATTTAGAATATTGAAATAAATTTTTAGTTATTTTTAGACAATTTATTAGGTCGTTGCAAAAGTTCGTGCGGACGCGGATCATTTTATTGCCTCCAAAGACGAGAGCTTCTATCGCCGTGGTATACATTTTTACCCGAAAAATGGCCAAAGGTTGTAGAAAGTAATGGAGAGTATTTTGATTAAAAATTGTCATTTGATTTGATGTATTTTTATGAAATGAAGCAATAAAAAACCGCACAAATTTATGCAATGACCTAATATTTTATATTTTACTACAAATAAAACTTTGAAGAATCACATTATCTTATTTCAGTTGTTTCACACGTAACATAAATACATTTTGACTTATGATTCAAAAAGCTAAAAATGGTGCAATATTCCGTATTGAGATATCATACAATACACACAAATAACCATATTAGAAAACAACATTTATTTTAGATAAACAAATAAAGATAAGCCAGGTTTCATCATTTTTGGTTTCGCACGTTTCTAGTGAACTCATCGGTTATAAGTACAGAATAATTATTTTCATTTTCCTTTCAGAAATCCTTGAACCTTATCAAAAAGTCTGATTTATCGTATTCCATTGTATAGTTTCTTTGATTGATCACATTTATTGAAAAATGTTGATTTGCCTGGAAACTTAATATGATATGCACTGTTTACTGTAAAGAGTTTTATTTTCTATAAAAGGTAACAAAACCACTTTAAAACACGTATATACAATATTTTTATTAAAAACTACACAAAGCTTTTCGCTATCATAATAATAGCATCATCAGGTGTAATTGCGTTACATAGAAACTAGCAATATATAAATAAAGAAGTTCAAATGGTTTAAAGTTACGGTTACAATAAAAATTTTAATTTACAGTTACCATAAAAATTATTATTTTCAGTATTTTTTCTCTATGAGCACAACGCGTGCCAAATTTTATGAAGTGATGCAGCGTCCTTGGAGTTAATAACTTTATTGTATTTGATAATATTTACGGCTTCTGTTATTAGCAGGTCTTGAAAGTCTCGAGGGGCTGAAATAATTTCGGATTGGGTCCACATAGGAATAGCATCAGGGTGTTCATAAAGAAAGTCTACTAGAATTGAACTTTTTTTCTCTTTAACATTACGAATGTGTTCAGTAATTCTTGCTTTAAGTGTGCGACGTGTTTGCCCAATGTAGTAAAACAGTTCACTATTATGTTTGATAGGGATTTTATAAACCCCTCCAGAAGGTCTGTTGATATCTCTGTCATTAACAACTAAGTTTTTAATGGTACAGGGGGAGGAGAAAGGAATGCATAGATTAAATTTACGTAAAATAAAATGCTTAAAATTTTTAAATTCATTACAGAAAGGTAGACTATTGGTATATTTAATTTTAGGATTATGGTTAATACTAGTATTATTATAGATTTTATTTTTGACCCCATTGATTATTTTTAAAACAGTGTTTTTACTATACCCAGCGTTAATACCTAAGTGAATAATTTTATTAATTTCTTTATTTTCGTTAAACTGGAAGGAGGTATAATTGATGGCACGAAAAATATACGAGCGAAAAAAAGCTATTTTAAATTCAATAGGATGCGCGGATGAAACAGGTATGGGGGAAGAGATAAAAGAGTCTTTGTAATAAACGTCAAACCAAATAGTAGAGTTATCTTCATTACGGTGAATAGTTAAGTCCAAAAAGGACAGAGTCCGGTTAACTTCAGATTCAGATTATTTTCTCTTTGTTCAGAATAACTACAGATCAAAATTCTCAAAATTTCATTTTTTATTAGTGATTAATCAATAATTATTTTTATTTATTCTGTATTATACATGTGTGTAACAAGGTCAGTGATGCCAGATTGGGGATTTTGTCCCCATTTTGGGGAATTTTGAGGCTTCTGGGGACAGTTTTGGGGACCAAATGTTTGTGGGGACTTTTATGGGGAATTCTATAATTTTTGGGGACAAATCTGGGGAGTTCAACTTCCTGTCAAAACTGAGCTGAGCTGAACACCAGCTGAGTGATCAATGTTAGCAATGTAATGATTTATTCCCTACGTCTAGGGACTTTCAATTGCTTTATTCATGATCTAGGGACAGATTTAAAATTCATAGGGACTTTTTGGTAATTTTGTAAGTAATTTCAAGGAATTACGCATGGATTATGTTGTTGTTCTAATTTTTTCATGATTATTCACTAAAGTAGGGACTTTTATCGTCAGTGTATAGGGACATTTCCAGTTTTGAGTGGAATATAGCCAAATTTGAGTTTTATTAAAAATTATATTAAAATTACATACTACAATTACTCTATAATTTTACACATATACAATATAATAGAGGTTTATTTTATATTAATTTATTAATTTTTCTGTTCTTAATAATAATAATAATAAGTTGTATTCGGTTCACAATCTTCGATTTATGATTAGAGGGGATTATAATACATTTTTGTATTTGGGGATTTTTTTCAAAAATTGCCTTCATTTGGGGAAAAATCTGAGCTTAAATGTGCTTGATATTTTCTTTTTGAAAAAAAAAATTATTTTCCCTTTTTAATAGAAATCAAGTAGGGGATTTTTTCGAAAAAAAAAAAAACCCTGATTTGAGGAAATTTGAAGACCTGTTTGGGGAAATAATTTTCGACCATCTGGCATCACTGAACAGGGTGTCCCTCGATTCATGGACCAAACTTTAAGAGAAGATGGGGCACATCATAGGGATACAGAATTGAATAGGAATCCATAGCCGCAAATGTCATCAAAATAAGGGTTGTCACTATTTGGTGTAGTTACAGCACTGCAGCTACAGCAACACCTACTACAGCAGCACTTCCCCCCCCCCCCCATAATTACAATATTATATTTGCTTGGTCTGTGTTCGAAAGTAAAAGAAAAAAGAGAAATAGAAATCATTTTTTGGTTATATTGTAGTTATATATGTGAATTCAATTATATTATAGTTATGTATGTAGATTCCAACGATTTTTTTTTTTTTTTCATAATTACCATATATATTTAAATAGAAAAAAAATGGGGGGGGGGGAAAATCACATATTGATTATGTTATAGTTATATATGTGATTCCATTATATCACAGTTATAACGTGGATTGCATCGATTTTTCCCCCCCATAATTGAATATTATCCTTATTCAGTACATGTTTTAAAAGTAAAAAAAAAAAAAAAAAAAAAAAAATCAGTTATGTCATAGTTTTACATATGAATTCCACTAATAATATACTTAAAGAATATATCTTTAATTTTAGCAAAGAAATAAATTGAAGAATTAAAAATATCATAATCTAAAAAATGAAAAACAAATGTGATTTTTTTGCAATGCAAAGTTTCTTTCATTCGTCTAAATATAATATTTCATTTTTTGGCGTGTTTCAAATATTTTAAATGCATTTTTAATGTAAGCAGTGTTTTTATATTTTATTTATTTTTTCACTAAAACCATCTTTTTTCTTTAATCGTAGCCATTGTACCACAGATTTCTTTCCATTTAGTGGTTCCTCGCATTTCAAAATATAGAGAAAACTAAAACCTGTAAAAAAATAAAAATAAAATCACACATGGAGGGGCTTTTAAACAGATTATTTTCGTCTAAACCTCTCCCCATACAATGTTCGTTCCAAAAAATTTTCGTTCTCAACAAAATTTTGGGTCAAAGATTTGTTCTTAATTCTAAAATATGATTCCAGGCTTGTAGAAATGTTTTAAAATTAATTGATTCAATGTTAGTAAGTAAAGTTTTGGATGAAAATGTGTTTTTATTTTTTAATTTATGTAAAGCAGTTAAAATATTTCGGAATTGCTTTCCTATCCTTGGCGAAATACCAGCACTGTTGCTTTTGATAAATATATGCAAATACAAAAATTCATATTGTAAAAGAAAGGAGGGTAGCTCTGGTTTTCATATTTTCATTTTGAAATACTTTTAAGCACAAATACAGTGACATAAACATAATAATAATAATAATGTAATATAACATAATAATAAGAGAAAACAAAATAATAATGTAATATTGTTTTTTTTTTTTTTTTTTCTAATCTTGAAATTCTAATGAATCTTAGTACGAAATAAATTATTTTCTTCCAAATTAGTTTATCTGAAAAATGCACGATAAAAATAAATAAATAAGCAAACTTTAAATTTTACATCTACTTTTTAAGATAGCACGCGATCATGTTTTATATAAAAATTAAACCATTAAATTCATTTTTTTACTTATTTTTATTTCATTTTGAGCGCTCACTTTTTATTTCCTAATTCAAAATTTAAAAAAAAAAAAAAAAAACTTTTTCGATAGTGTTTGTTTCGATACTGATTATTATTAACCCCTTGGGTACATTTGACGTCTGAGACACGTCATTCACTTTTTTTGTTTTTTATTTTTGTTTTGCAATTCTAATTATTTGAAGACATCTTAATACTACATATGTCACCAATATTTTAGAAATAAATAAATTCTTACGTAAAATGTACTGCTTTTACATACTACTCCAAGCAACCAAAAATTATATCCGTTCCACATGCAAATATTTTCTCAAATAAATCCGTACCCAAGGGGTTAATTTTCTTTTCTTTTCTTTTTGTTTCTAAAAAAAGAAAAAAAAAAAACGATTTCGATGTAATTCTGGCAAAAGCAGAATTTAGTTTAGGATGGAGAACTATTAGTTTTATTATTATTATTATTATAACATCGCTTTCAAATTATTCAGTTATATTTTCGATAAATTTTAGATTTCGATAAATGTTCAACTATCGAAAAATGACATCACATAAATCCCAGATTGAGACTAATATTCCTCAGTCCTAATAATAATTAAAATTTACTTTTTTTTTTTTTTTTTTTTTTTTTTTTTTTAATTGTACTTTTATAAATCATAATAAAAGCGAGTAGAGAGAGAGAGAGAGAGAACATTAAAAATTTTTTCAAAGACAGAATCCAGTTTAGCACGGAGGACTATTAATATTTCATTCGGTAAAATTTGTATTTTTTATTTATTTCTTACCTCATTTTTTGACCGTAAAACTGGGACATGTATTTTTTAAAATGACTGAAATAAATTGAAATGAAGTGTTGCCACCTAAATTTCATACTTTTGTTAATTTTAAAAAATCTAATTGTCGTGTCGAAAAACTGTTTGCACCGCTGAATTTAGAAAAATTGTCTCTTTCATTGGGTACCGAATTTGTAACGATAGGACTGATATTTCTAATTTATTTTGGTGTTACACAAAACTGGTCTATAAAACTCCAGACTGAAACTAATAGTCCTCTGTCCTAATAATAATTACAGATTAGATTATATACAATTTCATATCTATATATACGTTTTCATATTTGAGTACTTTTTTGTATTTTCGCATATAAAAGTATAAAAAACTATTTTTTTTTCTTTTTAAGTGCGTATTTCTAGGAATTTCTGAATAAAAAAAAATCCATTTCCTCATTGAAACTCACATTTGAAAGAATAGTTTTATTTTTCCACACATCTTTCACCTCTTTTGTCCCTTGTATGTAGCATAGATATAGTAATATATATAGATCTATTATCCTTATGTTATCGAGCAAAATTTTTTGATGCCGAAAAAAAGTTCTAAAATCAGCCATTAAAAAGTACTGAAAAAAAGAAAGAAAAATGAATTTGAAACTGTATCTGGAGTTTTTCTTTCACCTTTAGTAAATAAATTATTCATAAATTTTATTTACTAAATTATTCGTGTGTATTCCTGTGTGTGATTTACTCGGGGAAAGGCAGCCATTAGAGTGACTTTTCCCGAAAAAAAATAGGCCTCACTTTTTCCCTCTCGCTGACCAATCTATGGATATGATGCTCGAAAACAAATAGGTTCTCCAAAAACACAATTGTGCATAGTATATCCTGAAGATGTCTGTAGGATATATTTTTATCCATAGTCTAATACATGTAGAAAGTACTGAAAAAAAGAAAGAAAAATGAATTTGAAACTGTATCTGGAGTTTTTCATTCACCTTTAGTAAATAAATTATTCATAGATTTTATTTACTAAATTATCCGTATGTATTCCTGTGTGTAATTTATTCGGAAAGAGACAGCCATTAGAGTGACTTTTCCCGAGGAAAAATGCATCACTTTTTTCCCGTCCATGATCAATCTATACCTTATTACTATATCTATGGTATGTAGCCCTTTCTTGCAGGTCTCTGTATCTTCACCGCAAAAAAAAAAAAAAAAAGGTTATATCTTATCTCACCTGGGAACTCTCGATCATGAGCCGTTAACACTGCAATCGAGCTACATGTGTTGCATGATATCTCACCTCAAAAAGCTTATCAATTAGAGAAACTCATTTTTTACTCCAATATACAACGTATAATGAAGTATTGTAATCTCGATTTACGAAATGGATTTTGTATTGTAACTCGCATTGCTCAAAAACGAACGACCACAGAATGTTGCAAATTTATATGTGTGACTGTCATGGATGGATGGATGATTGGGGTTTACGTCGCACTAGTGCTGCGCAGATGGGCAATGTGACCGTCATGATCAGTGCTGTCAGATTGAGGGAAATTTTTATTTAACAGCCACCACTGAATTTTAATTGAAACGGTTTCTTAAGAGGGGACAATACCTAATTCCGCGGACAGCCGTGGCCAATGTTATTCTATGCGGAAATTTGTTGCGACAATTACACATTACCTAATGTATATTTTTTAATTCTGTTTTCGCAGTCAAAAAATTCATAACCGTTAAATGAGTACTCATTTCAGGAAAATTCATTTTTTTTTAATTTTTACATTTTAATTGTGAGTTCAAAAATGCGATTTTTTACAAAATGCATTTTTCTCATTTTCTAGTCGCAAAATGAAATACTAAAATTTTAAAAAATCATTTTTTGGAAATCAAGTACTAATTTAACGCTTATGAATTTTCTAAATGTGAAAACAGAGTTGAAAAATATACATTAGGTAATGAGTAATTACGTAATCAAATTTTCCCATAGAATAACATGAGCCAAGGCTGCCGGCGAGATTAGGTAATGTCCGCTCTTAAGTGTTTCGAAACATCTTTTAAAGAAATTTTCGACGTTATTAGATAACCGTTACAAGTAAAATTTAACGGTGGCTATTGAATAAAAATTTTCCTCAAATCTGGCAGTGCTGGTCATGATGCGTAGTTATATACCTGCGACTTTTCATCTTAACACGAGCTTCCATTTTAGAGATATCGACGACTTTACACGATTTTTTGTGACGTCTGAATGTACGTGTGTGCGTGTCTCTCTTTGTGTGTGTAACCCGTATAACTCAAAAACCGTTGGACGTAGAACGTCGCAAATTGGCACAGTTGGCAGCAGAATTACTCGAGCGCTAGCAATAATTCCTATGTAAAAAAAGAAAGTTCACTTAATACTGTTATGTTAAATAAATCCTTGTCGAATCATGTTTTTTGACTAAGAATATGATTCGACGACGATTTATTTAACAAAACTGTATTAAGTGTACTTTTTTACGTAGGAATTATTGCTAGGGCTCGAATAATTTTGCTGCCAACTGCATATAGGTTTGTTCTAACGTCTAGTTGTGCCCTTCCTTTTACGGTCTTAGTGTAACTTTCGTTTTTGAAGATATTTAAGAAAATTATATTCATAATGATTAAAAATACAAAGGTTTTGGCCATTATATATGACCTACCATCCCAGAGATTTCAAAAGAAACAAATGATGGAACACGTAATGATAGTGTTATGAAAGTTTCCGGCATTTTTGCTTGCAGAAAGTAATTCTTAAAGACATAAGCAGGTTCTAGTCGATGAATGAACTTTATTTAATGAATATTCAGCCCCGTAGATAAAGCTCAAAATGATACTGGTATGAAAGTCATCGACATTTTTGCGTGTATAAATTAATTCTTTAAGATATAAACAGGTTCTAGTCGACAATTGCACTTTATTATAAAAATATATTCAGCTATTACAAAAATTGAATGGCGATGCCTTTGATTAGGTGATACAATTTGTCCATTAAAAAAATTCAGGAATATATTGATGTTATTCCTCATTTTCCGCTGTAGGAAAAGTCGTAACAAAATGGAATTCTTAAAAAAAAAAAAAAAAAAAAAAAAAATTAATTAAAAAAAAAAAATAAATAAAGGTCTGTGTTTTGTTTTTGAAATGTCAAGTAAAAGAAATGGCTTGTTTAGAATTAAAATGACTTGTTTGAATAATATTTCAGGAGGATTTTTTTTTTTTTTTTTTTTTTTTTGTGTGTGTGTGTGTGTGTGTGTCCCAGAAGGTGAGACGGGATAGTAATAATACAATGCAAAATGCAAAGAACTCTAAATTTGAAAATTAAGTCCTTGAATTTGCATACAGTTTGCTACCTGAAGCAAAGTAAGCACCTTACAAAGTAAGCACGAACGCAGCAAACAAATGTTCGCCTGACGAAGGATCGTGATTTTATTTCAACCCGAAATAATCGTTGCGAGTTTTTTTTTTTTTTTTTTTTTTTCAATTTATAGTGTTATATCCAAAGTTTTTATTTATTACGAAATCCTATTTCTACGGAACAGGAAAAATATATCGTCACCATTTGCGTTAGACTACTTTGAATTTTGCATAATAAGAAATAGTCTATTACAGAATCTAAGAATTACCAAATACGTAAAGTAGAAAAGACAAAAATAAAAAAAAAATAGCACTCGGCTGCTAAATTAAAATTCTATTTAGGAAAATATTTTTTATTATTAAAACTTTAATATAATTTAATACAATATTTACTTTTTTATTTAAATATATGTAAAGCATTAAAAAACTGATTCTTTGCCTAAAAATATGAAATTATGCTCGCTAACAACGGTTACATTAATTTTAATATAACGCAAAATTTCCTTTTTTTTTTTTTTTTTTTTTTTTCCTTTTCTTTTTCTGCACGTTTATTTTCTACTTTTTTTAAATTAGCGTCATATTTTAAAAACGTATACAATTTTATATAACTCAACAATTTTTTTAATGCATCACAAACAATTGTTTAAAAATTCCTTTAATGTTTAATAAATTTAAACATAACACCAAAACCAAACTAACCATTTATATAATTTATCAACTTACACCAGAACTGTTAAAAAGTTATAAAATTTAAAATAGCCTCAAATGTGTTCTCCGCATTGTTTAATTTATGCTGATCTAAGCAAAATATTTCACTATCTAATCCCTTCGCCTTTTACGAATGAAACTTCCAAATTGACTTTCAGCTTTACAGGCCAGCCGTCCAATAGCGGAATTAACAACTTTCAGTCCGGCCCGATACGACAGCGGCACTAAATCCTTTTATTATCTGAAGACTCTGGCCGCTTCCGATAAATACATTTAGGCTTCGTTAAGGATATCCTATAGAGTACTTGCAAATCTTATCAGGTTTATATCATCTGGGGGGTGCACCGGCCGCTTTGGACCGAAATTCCAGTGTCGGCTACCCACTCAGGTTTCGATCGTAACTAAACTGTTCAAATGACCGGACACGAGGAAATTCTTCGGCTCTCCTATCTTTATGTTTTAAGTGAGACGGAAAGAAGTGTCGGGTATAGGTGCCAGAAAAGGATACGATAGCACACATTTGGCTGAATAAGGAAAATTCTAAGTAAAAATTTTCAGTGGTATGTTTAAATGTATTGTAAGAAAGAAGAAAAAACTAGTACTTGTGGCCATCACAAAGTATTCTTCTGTATTTTTTTTTTTTGTATATACAAATTCATAAAGTACAAATTATTTATTAAATTTATTATTTATAAAAATTATTTTCTAGATAAATTCAGGCTCCAGGGCAAGAAAGTCCCCCCCCCATATGCGATTTTTTTTCCTGATTGACAATTACTATCATAAATCATCATCATCATCATCAATTTTAGCCATTACAAATCCACTGCAGGTTGAAGGCCTTTTCTAGGGGGATTCCAATCTGTCCTATTTTCTGCAATTCTTCTTCATTCTGCTCTTACAAACAAACTCTTTACTTACTCATCTCCACAAAGACTTCCAATGTAGTCTCTTCCTTATAGGACTTTGGTGGTCCATCTATGACCATTTCTAACAAGGTGCCCATCCCAGCTCCATATTAACTTCTTTCCTCTCATATGCATTTTTTTTTTTTTTTTTTTCTGATTCACAATTACTATTATAAATCGTCATCATCATCAACTTTAGCAATTACAAATCCACTGCAGGTTGAAGGCCTTTTCTAGGTGATTCCAATCTGTTCTGTTTTCTGCAATTCTTCTCCATTCTGCTCTTATAAACTTGACAATCTCATCTCTACAACGACTTCCAATGTAATCTCATCCTCGGTCTTTTCTTATCTTATAAGACTTTGGTGGTCCATCTATGGTCATTTCTAACAAGGTGCTCAGCCCAGCTCCATATTAATTTCTTTGCTCTACAAATAACATCAATAAGTTTAATTTGCACCTTAATCCATGTTTCCATGCTTCTCTGGGTTGTTTGAAGCTTTTGTATAATTTTGTATGTTAATAAGTTTCTGAAGCATAAGTTAATACGGGTAAAATACACTGTTCATAAACTTTTCTTTTTAAACAAATTGTGAGGTCTCTTTTGAAAACAGCGCTATTTCTTCTGAATGCTCTCCATGCAAGTTTAACTCTGCTGTTAATTTCTTCCTCCATGATGTTTCCGTTCATCGTAATGACTTGTCCCACATAAGTATAACTACATGCCGTTTCTAATTCATTCATACCAACAGCAACTTTCATTGGAGAAACAAAGGGTTTTGACATTATTTGCAGTTATTTGTTTTTAATTTACACTGATAAGAGATACACACAAAAATTAACAATTAAAAACTTGATTCTGGTATTCAGGAAAACTCAAAACGTGTAGTTATGGAAAAAACGAGCGTTGAAAATTTAACTTAAAAAATACTTTATTTAGCGTATGTAAATGATGAATTACACTACTCTGCATGAAAATTTCCCCCGACACCATTTTGACAAATTCTTGTGTAAAATGACCTCCTGAATCTGAATAGGACGCCCATTTTGCCCTATCACCCACCGTTTTTTAGGGACGGCCCCCTATTTTTGTCACTTTTTGGTAATTGTATGGCTATGTGTTTGATTTTTAGGAAGGGAAAGGATTATTTTAACTGTTAAATATCTTCTGAGGGGTTACAGAGTTGGAAAATTCTAAAACATCAACATTTGCGGCAAGGCAAAAATTTAGGGCGGGGGAGGGGGGGATTTGCCACTGAAATTATGTATTACATTTCTTATATTTTTTTAATCTATTATTAATTTATTAATGTAGTTTATTAAACATTATATATATAAATAATAGATATCGTAATAAAATTTAATCTTAAAATTTAGCAATTAATAGAACTAAAACAATAACAGCACACTAAAATATAGAACTGAATTTAACATAGAGGAAAGAATTACACAAAAAGTTGCGATATAGATTAAGAACCAATGAGTTTCGAAAGTAACATGAAATACTTACACCGACCTGAATGATAATAAAAAAGGACCATTATACTTATGAGAGAGAAAAACATATAAAAATCACAGAATTAATTCGATGTAAATGCTTAAAGTTAGAAGCATACGTTCCAAGGGGCGCATACTTCATAAAGCTGTGAAAACTGCAACGATTTCGTAAAACGATATAGCTATTCATAGCAATTTATATCATTTCACGCCCCGATCGATGCAGTAAGAACAATAAAGAATGAGAAATATGTGAAATATTAAATAAAAACAAAGATTAAATAAAGATTAATAAAAAACTTAATTGAAACCAAAGTGATATCATGAAAAAAGCTGAGTAACCACATGCATAACATTTAACACCAACTGGAGAAAGATCGATGCAGTAAGAACAATAAAGAATGAGAAATATGTGAAATATTAAATTAAAACAAAGATTAAATAAAGATTAATTAAAAACTTAATTTAAACCAAAGTGATATCATGAAAAAAGCTGAGTAACCACATGTATAACATTTAACACCAACTGGAGAAAAGAATGATGCCAAAACCTAAATTGAAGTAAAATAAAAGCTCGACAGTTATCGATTAATCGAATATACTTCAGAGCATTTTTATTAAAGATAAAAAACACAGAGTAAAGATTAAATGATAATGTTAAAATAGATTTTAGAGTTAATTAAAATTAAAACTAGTAGAGTTAAATTAAATCGTACCAAATACATTAATAATTAAATCGTTTAAGTGAAGGACTGAAGAAGGAAGGCATAAGGCATCATAGTGCCAGCGCCATCTTTCGGTTAGCTTTAAAAACATTAAGTCAGTTAAATAATTTCAGGAGAATAAGCCAATGCAATAAGGAGTGTAATTAAGATGTATTGTGCAAGATTAAGATAATTTAGAAGTATTGACTGCAAGATTAAGATAATTTTTAGCACCAATCAAGTAATAAGAAGAATTTTTAGCACAAATTAAGTATTAAGAAGAATTGAACTTATGATTAACCCAACATTAAGTAATCTTGAAGTCAAAGTATTAAGTGTTAAGTTTTAAGAAGACGCAAATACAAGCAATAATGCCAAAGAGCACACATAAAAGGATAAGCATTAAAAGGCAGTCATCAATAATTAATATTATATTTTAAAAGAATTTTTAATAATATAAGATCTTATTTATATATATATTATTTTTTTATTTATTTATTTATTTATTTATTTTTTGAGTGTTAAATTAATTCTTTTTCATTCTCCAAATCAAATTCATGGCCACAAAATTACCGAACGGTGATAAAAATTTATCAGAGCTCGATTTTTTTTTTTTTTTTTTTTTTTTTTTTTTTTTGCAACGCAGTGTTATTTTTTCGTTCCTGGTCAGTTTTCTTGGACATGGTAAAATATAGTAAAGTACTTCCACAGAATGCTTCAATTTAATTATTGATAGTTTTGTACCTCTTTTAGAAATTATGTACACACCACATTGTGTAATGAGATATAGTCCAATATTAATAACGCACAGCACAACCTAAAATGCACTTTCAGCAATTTCCAAGAATAGAACCACCGTATTTTTGTCATTTCGTGTAGCCCTGTAAACGATTAGTAAAAGATATTCATACCATATTCTGCACGAAACATGCTTATATGCATATGAAAAAGTATATGTGCATTTCATTTGGTTTAGTACAGCCAATAGATGTTAAACTCTACCCAAAATTTCGCTCCTAAACGTAATGTATTTAAATTCTCTTGGATGACCCTGCACACAAACTTCACTTGATCCCTACTGAAAGCTTAGTGTAGCATCTCTGTATTATATAAATTTAAAATACTGACTTTGGATTTTCTGCTATTATTTTTTCTTGGGATGTAAGAAATACATACACTTACAGACTAACCACTAAAAACATGTTATTATTATTATTATTATTATTTAGAAGACCTCAAAGCGTATAAAGATAATAACAACTCAATTTTGATAATTTGATTATCAAAAAATATTTACTCTACGACATATATGGAAAAGAGAACGTAATAAATAAATATAACTCCCGAAGATAACATTTTTCGAAGAAGAAAGTCCGTTATTCAAATAAACAAATTTATACTACAAATTCAAACTTAAATAATCTGGTGTGTCACCCACACGACTTTCTCTTACCCTGTAATTTAATACTATAAATGCAGGTTGGAGATTAAGAGGTAACATAAAGATAAATGTTATGTAAACATATGTTAAAACAATTCAAATTAGGTTTCAGAAGATTTTTATATGATAATTAGTTCTGTGTGAGGAGGGCTACCGCCCCTTCAACCCCCCGCTTCATTACTGCACCTATATTTATATAGAATTTAAATCTGTAATTAAAATTAAAAGTTCATTTAAAATTATTCAGACAACTTTCACACACAATATTCCTTCAAGCTTATCAGTCTTCATCAAACTTTTCCAGCAACAAACTTAACTTCAAAATACAACATTTGGATCTCCTAAAATTATTCGTTTTTTAGTTACTTTAAGAGACACAGACAAAGATCAAACTTTAAAAACTTGACTTTGGTAATCAGAAAGCCTCAAAACGTGTAAATACTAAAAAAAAAAAACAAGCGATGAATATTTAGGTTAAAAACATACATTTTTTTTATCATATGTTTATGAGGAATTCCTTTCCATTCCTGAGCTGCTTCCCTGAACATGGTGAAATATTATAGTAAAGCTCTTCCACTAACAATAAAAAAGAATATTATCGCTTAAATATTTTCAGCCCTGTATATCTTTTGAAGAGTATATACAAGTCACACAGTGCACCTAAATATAATCCTATAGGAATAATATACGGCACAGCAACAAATGCATTTCCATCAATTTTCAGCTATTGTCGCACTATAATCTAGTTCTTTTGTGTAGCCCTGTAAATGAACAATGAATGATTTCCCTACCATATTCTACATGAGGCATGTTTTTACGCATATAAAAAATATATGTTCGTTTCATTTGGTTCAGTGCGGTCTATAGATGTTAGACTCTACTTATCTACAATTTCTCCCATAGACGTAATGTATTTGAATACTTTTGAGTGTACCTGTACACGAACCATTTGCTTCATCTCAACGAAAAGCTTAGTGTAGCATCCCTATATGATACACATTTAGAATACCAAGTTTGGACCTTTCTGCTGCTATTTGTTCTTGAGATATGCTGATAACAGCCACACACACACAGACCAACCGCTAAAAACATGATTTTAGGATTCAGGGAACCTCAAACGTGTAAATATAACAAAAACTCACTTTCGAAAATTTGAAACAAAAACAATACATTCTCTACCTTATGGATAAGAGAAAGTAAAAAAAAAAAAAAAAAAAAAAAAAAAATGATAATAATATAAATAAAAAAACATACTTAGAGATTATTTTCAAAATAAAAATAGGTTTTTCAAGTGCAACCTTACGCTATTGTAAAGGGCGTATGTGTTGCATAAGGCGTTAATGTTTATTTTGCGGCGAGATAACTGTTAAAAAAGAAAAAATACATTCACAGGCAAAAGAAAAAAAAAGAGATGATTCAATATTTAACTTGAAGAAAGATATATCAGAAATTTTACTTATTCTTTTATAATAAACTTGAAGTGCAAAGTTTTTTGGTAAGATTTAGGATACATTTTTATTTATTTTTTAAATCTTCGTATCAATTTTAAAATATCATCATATTTAAAAAACACAACATACGTTTTAAAGGCGATAATAATAATGTTTCAAAAGCTGTTTTAATAATTTGAAATTAATTTCGTACTTTTAATTAATTATTCTATTTTTAAGTAAATTTTACTACAAGTTTTTTATATTAATTACTAGAATATAATTTGTAATCAAATATTTGACTTGCGGATGACTTATGAGATATTTCATGTGTATTTTTTTAATATCAGTCTTAAAGTACAAATTATTTATGATAAATATAGCAACTTTCTTTTCTTTCTTCTTTCGAATTTTTGTATTACTTTTCAAATTATAGAGATATTTCATTAAAAAATAAAATAAAATAAAATAAAGTAAAAAATATCTTTCAGAAGTGAAAAAAGTAACATTTAAAAATAAAAATATATGTTTTAAGCTGTTCTGATAATTGGTTTTGTACATTTAATGCATTTTTTCCATTTATGCAGTAACAAAAAGTTTTTTTTTTTTTATTATTTATTTATTTATTTATTTATTTATTTTACATGTTAAAAAATTAATTAAATAAAAATAATTTACGGTACAATTTTTATTCATTTATAAATATATATATATCACAGAAGTTTTCTTTTTTCCTTCTTTTACATTTATACTAAATTGAAAAAGAAAGGGATAAAAAATTATTTTTTCACGTATCCAAATACATTTGTCCATTGTGAATAGCAATATTCGATATGCACTTAATATATTCCCTGAAGGAATCAAAATAGAATTTTGCTTTTCAATTAGTTCTAAATTCTTTATGTACAATTTTCATGTTTTTATAAATGATATAATCTTCAGTGGCTATTTTATTAATTATTATAGTATTGATCATACATTCTGTTTTAAATTAGAATTAAAAATAGCAAAAAATATATTATCGTGTTGATTTTTTTTTTTTTTTTTTTTTTTTGTGCTTTTTCTAACCAATAAGGTAGAGATTGTTTTTGGGTCAAATTTTCGAAAATGAGTTTTTGTTATATTTACCCATTTTGTGGTCCCTTGTATCCGAAAATTATGATTTTAGCGGTTGGTCTGTGTGTGTGTGTGTCTGTCTGTTATCCACATATCTCAAGCATAAATCGCAGCAGAAAGTCCAAACTTTGTATTCTAAATCTATATCATATAGGAATGAGATTTTCATTGAGATGAAGCAAATGATTCGAGTACAGGGACACTCAAAAGTATTCAAATACATTACGTCTATGGGAGAAATTGTAGATAAGTAGAGTCTAACATCTATAGACCGTACTGAACCAAATGAAACGAATATATATTTCTTATATGCGTAAAAACATGCCTCATGTAGAATATGGTAGGAAAATCATTCATTTTTCATTTACAGGGCTACACAAAAGAACTTGATTATAGTGCAACAATAGCTGAAAATTGATGGAAGTGCATTTGAGGTTGTGCCGTATATTATTGCTATAGGATTATATTTAGGTGCACTATGTGACTTGTACATAATCTTTAAAAGATATACAGGGCTGCAAATATTTAAGCAATAATATTCTTTTTTACTGTTAGTGGAAATGCTTTACTGTAATATTTTACCATGTCCAGGAAAGCCGTTCAGGGATGAAAATGAATTCCTCATAGACATATGATAAGTAATGCATGTTTTTAAGCTAAATATTCATCGCTTGTTTTTTGTGTATTTACACCTTTTGGGCTTCCTGATTTGATTACCAATATCAAGTTTTTTAAATTTGATCTTTGTCTGTGTCTCTTAGAGTAACTTAAAAACGAATAATTTCAGGAGATCCAAAAGTTGTATTTTCAAATTAATTACGAGTTTGTTGCTGGAAAAAATTGATCAAGACTGATAAGTTTCAAGCAATGTTTCGTGTGAAAGTTGTCTGAATAATTTTAAGTAAACTTTTAGTTTTAATTACAGATTTAAATTCTATATAAATATAGGTGCAGTAATACAGAACTAATTATCATATAAATCTCTTCTGAAGCCTAATTTGAATTGTTTTAACATTGGTTTACATAACAGTACTCGCTATGTTGCCTCTTAATCTCCAACCTGTATTTATAGTATCAAATTTCCGGGTAAGAGAAAGTCGTATGAGTGACACACCAGATTATTTACTTTATTTATTATTATATTACTTTTATTAATTATTAATCTGTTTAGTTGTTGATTTTGTGCAATTCAACCATTTAGTTGTATTCTTGAAATTCATATCTCAACATAAGCAACAATTCTATTTGACGAAGAAGGAAACACACAACTTTATACAAATAAATAAGTTTGTACTGCGAATTCAAAACTTCAAAAGTATTTTTCTCCGGATGTAAAGAATATATTCAAAGATTATTCTCAGCATAAAAACAAGTTTTTCGAGTGTAACTTTCTCCTAATATGGTCGCGTGCCTGTTATATAGAGACTTAATGTTTATTTTGCGGCGACGTAACTGTTATGAAAGAAAAAAATACATTTACAGGCAAAATAAGATATAATTCAATATTTAACTTGGAGATGGATTTATCAGAAATTTTGTTTACTTCTTTTACATTTATCTTGAAGTGTAAATTATTTTGGTAAAATAGTGGACATCTATTTATTTATTTTTAAATCTTTGCATCAATTTTAGACAAGTAATCATATTACATAAAATGAAAGAAGAAGGGGGAAAAAACTGTAATACATTTTACAAAAGTGGTTAGAAAATAATTTCAAACTAAAAGCATGGGTTTTAAATTATTCTAAAAATTATCTTTGGACATTTAAATAACTTATTTATTTTCTTTTATATTATTTTTTATAATAATTATAAAAAAATTTCGTCACGTGCTTTTATATGTTGTTAAATACGTTAATTGTAAGAAAAGAATTTATAATTAAATATTTTTATTGCAGAAGAATATATCGAAAAATCTATTTCTGTTTTTTTAATATTTATTTTGAAGAGAAAAAAAAATTAATACGACCTATTATAAATTTTTTTAACAAATGATTTCATCTAGAATCCTTATATGATGCCGATTTAGAATACTAAGTTTGGATTTCCTCCTAATATACGGATAACAAACAAACAGACAAACATATCATTTCCAAATCTATACATTTGAAGTATTGTTAGTGTACTGAAAAGAATTTCAGTATGATGAAAGGTTTGCTATCCTTTATTTTTAAATCTTTATATCAATTTTAAAACGTAATTACATTTTAAAAGTAAATAATTATTTATATTTAAATAATTTAATAGGTAATTTAACACATTTTATCCCAATTTATTTATTTTGCTCAAATTTGAGAAAAATTATATTTTTTAAAGTTAATTAAATCTAAATAAACTAAATACAACAAAACTTGAAAAAAAAAATACATATATATATTCTGTATAAGAAATCTTATCCACCTTGTACGCAGGACATTGAAATAAAGAGGATGAAATTTGTACTTGTATGTTTTAGTATTCTCTTCAATAGTGAAAAGTGCTTTCCGAGTATTAAATGTTTTTTTATCTGTATAATACTTTCTTATTTACATGATAGTTCTCCAGAAAGAATCTTCAACCGCAAAGGGAAGATAAGCCACGCCCCCTAATGTAATGATTAAACAAAGATTCCAGATGGAGGAGGAGGTGAGACACATAACACGCTAGCAGAATCTTATATATACCATTATATATTCCAGCTGACAAAATATTCGCACCAAGCAAATTCTGAGTTCTGTATGCTATTTTTCAGCTCTCCTTTAAATAGGACAATGGGATAAAATGAGTTAATATATAATTTAAAAATAGATTTTATATTTTTGAAAAGACATAGTCACACTTGGAACTACAATCATATACTTTAAATTATTCAAAAAATTTAATTTTTACCTTAATTTTAATTTACAGTCGAACCGTTTCAGGTAGTCAAAATATGTCACAAATATGTCAAAATGTAAATTTCAAAAATTCGTCCCCCAAAACAGTACTTTTTCTAAATATACTACCTTAATTTGACCTTAATTATATACCTTAATTAAATGTACTTAAACATGAACTTAATTACCGCTGCATTTTAGAATGTAGAAAAACAGGCTAAAAGTAAAAAATCCAATGGGGACAATTTTCATGCCGAGCAGTGTTATTAATCAATTTTTTACTTTCCGAACACTATAGTGAGGAAAGTATTGTAATCATGTCAAAAATCCGAATTTGATATTTCGATGTTCCTATACGTTTCGAGGTCCCCTGAGTCCGTTTTCACTATTTTTGCGATGATGTGTGTATGTGTGTATGTGTGTGTGTATGTATGTGTGTGTGTGTATGTCTGTCAGTGAACACGCTAGCGTCTAAAGGCTTTGTTCGAATAAGTTGAAAGTTGGTATGTATATTGTATGCCGTCATAGTACGAACCCTATTGATTTTGGTGAATCTAGCACTCATAGTTTTTTTTACAGGGACACAAAGAAAAATTCTTTATCATTATGGCCTATGGGGCCAAATTTTTAAAAGTGCGATAGCATCTAAACGCCTTATTCAATTGAGCTAAAAATTTATATGAATATTATAAATCACTGTTGCACCAACTATAAGCATTTTGATTACTCTAGCATTTATAGGTTTTTACAGGGACACAACGAAAAATTCTTTATCATTATGATCTTATGGGCTCAAAGTTCAGTAGCGTTCAATAAAACATCGTGTAATATAGGGAGAAAAATACTCAAACACTCTATTATGGTTTTCTCTCTTTTGTCTGCTTAACAACTCCTCTTTCTTTACTTTATCTACAAAACTGTTAATTACTCAATGTTCGGAAAGTCGAGTGGAGTCACCCCAGATTTTTGTTTTAGTTGTTGATGTTTTGCAATTCAACCGTTAGGTTGCATTCTTCGAATTCATATCTATAAATAAGCAAAAATCCAATTTTTCCTAGTAGAAAACACACAACTTTTATACAAAGATGTTTGTACCAGGAATCCAAAACTTCGAACATTTTTCTGTCCGAATGAAAAGAATATACTCAATGATTATTCTCAGTATAAAAAAAAATTTTTCAAAAGCAAACTTTTTTTTTAATTATTATAGTCTCGTGTCTGTTATACAGAGAATTAATATTTATTTCGCTGAAAGATAAATGTTACGAAAGAAAGAAATGCAGTTACATTCAAAATAAGATAATTCAATATTTATCTTACAAATGGATTTATCAGAAATTTTATCTGCTTCTTTTATATTTATTTTGAAGTGCAAGTGTTATTTTGGTAAGATATAAGATATATTTTTATTTATTTATTTATTTATTTATTTATTATCAATGTTAGACAAGTAATCATATTAAAAAAAAAGGGGGGGATACATTTTTAAAAAGTGTTTAAAAAATAATTTCAAATTAAAAAACATGTATTTTAAATTATTCTAAAAATGTCTTTGCACATTTAAATTGCTTATTTATTTTATTTTATTTCATTTTTGTAGTTTATTTTTATTATAATGGGAAATTTTGACCGTATGTTTCTACAGTCATTTGCAAAAGTTTAAGACCAGTAGCCGATTTTCAGTATTTTAACACATTGCATCATTTGCGCAGATTATTGCGTCATCTTATGTGCTGATTGCATCAGACGCATTCTACTGCTATGAATAAAGGCGCCCGGCACATTTATCGCCTGTTGTTTATTGGATTTTGTCGTAGACAGTGCTATTGTGTAACTATTGTAATGGGTAAAAAAACCTTCACTTACTGTTACAAAAAGGTCAGAAATATTGACCCTGCATAAAATTGGATTTTCTGAAAGTAAATAAGTTCGAGGGTGAATGTCAGTAAGACAGCTGTGCATCAAGCTATTAGTAAATTTAAAATTTTGGGGAAATTTGTGGACCTTAAGAGAAGCGGTCACCCTAGAAAAACGAGTGCATGTGATGATCATGTGATAAGAAGGATGGTCGTACGAGATCCAAGAACCTCCTGCAATACGATAAGACATTCATTCTCTGGCTGCAAAAGGCACCAACGTCAGTTTGAGTGCTATTTCAAGATGTTTGACCAAAGATTTTGGTTTAAAACTCCATAAATCTGCAAGTAAACCTCGACTTACTCCAAGTATGAAAAAGAAAGACTCTTAAAGTCCACAAATTTTTCCTAAATTTTAAATTTACTAATAGCTTGATGCACAGCTGACTTGCTCACATTTACCCTTGAACTTGTTCAGAAAGTCCAATTTTATGCAGGGTGAATATTTCTATCCTTTTTGTAACAGTAAGTGAAGGATTTTTACCCATTACAATAATTACACAACAGCACTGTCTATGACAAAATCCAATAAACGACTGGCAATGAACGTGCCAGGCACCTTCATTTATAGTAGTAGAATGCGTCTGATGCAATCAGCACATGAGAGATGGCACAATAATCTGCGCAAATGATGCAGTGTTTTGAAATACTGAAAATCAGCTACTGGTCTTAAACTTTTGCAAGTGACTGTGTATACTGTTAACAAGCTATGATAATACGCTAATTATAAGATAAGATAATAATTTGTAATTAAATATTTCACTTGCAGAGTGATATATCAGAAAATGCATTTGCATTTTTTATATTTATTTTGAAACGAAATTTACTTTAGTAAGACCTGTTACATTTGCTTTATTTTAACAAATCATTTAAGGTAGTATCTCCAAATAATACAGATTTAGAAATTATTATTTATTATTTTAGCTAATATTCATTCTTAAATTATACTGATAGCAGAAAATACACATACGTAGGCAGACATTGGTACATATTTTTTTTGCAAATCTGAAATATTTTTGTTTCTTTTATATTTATGGTGAACTCAAACACATTTTGATATAATTTACTTTTAGATATTTATATCAGTTTTAAAATGATTTCGCATTATAAAAATAAATAATATATTTTTCAAAAACGATAAATGTTACATTTAGAACAGAAAAAAAAAAAAAAAAAACCCTGTGATTTTAACTATTCTCAAAATTAACTTTTATATATGATTTTAAATCACATAGCAATTTTTTTTTTTTTTTTTAAATCCAAGGTACTTTAAAAAATATAAATATATCAAAATCTCCAAAATTCTATCAAAAGACAGTACTTTCTCTATCATGCATTGATAAAAGAAAGTAAAATAAGTAGGGGAAGGATAAGAATAATATTTTTTTACACATCTAAATATATCTACGCATTGTGAATAACAATATTCGCAATGCACGTAATTTACTTCTAAAGTAATTAAAAGTAATTACGCATTTCTAAATATTCTAAATTCGTTATTAACACTTTTTAATATTTTATAAACAAAAGATTCTTCATTCGTTATTTTATTAATTATTATTATAGTGATCATACATTTTCTGTTAAATTAGAATTTAAAATAGTTAGAAATAAATTGTCGTGGTATGTTCTTTTATTAGAACGGAGGACTATTAGTTTCAATCTGGAGTTTTTGTAGACCAGTTTCGTGTAACACCAAAATAAATTAGAAATATCAGTCCTATCGTTATAAATTCGATACCCAATGAAAGGGGCGATTTTTCTGAATCCAGGGGTTCAAACAGTTTTTCGACACGACGATTAGATTTTTAAAATTAACTGAAGTATGAAATTTAGGTAGCAACATTTCATTTTAATTCATTTCAGTCATATTAAAAAGTACGTGGCCCAGTTTTGCGGTCAAAAAGGGAGATAAGAAATATTAATAGTCCTCCGTGCTAAACTAAATTCTGTCTTTGATAAAAAAAAAAATAATAATAATGTTCTCTCTCTCTCTCTCTCTCTCTCTCTCTCTCTCTCCCCTATTTTAGCATGTCACCCCTATTTTAGCATTGAACTCGTTGCGTTAGCACTTGTGCAGATGCTTTCATGGTTTCATTAAATGTGGTCGAAGAATATGTCACTATATTTGTGCTTAAAAATATTTTAATGCCCAGTTTTGGTCAAAAAATGCGATAAAAATAAACAAAAACTTAGAAACAAAAAATTTAAATTTTACAGATTGAAACTAATAGTCCTCCGTACTAAATTAAATTATGTCCTTGACAGAATTTTTAATAGTTTATTTTTTAATTTTTATGATAATATTATTTTTGTTTATTGTTAATGAATTTGTTATTTGTAGATTTTATGCAATTCTACCGTTAGGTTGTATTCTCGGAATTCATATTTGTGCCTAAGCAAAATCTTATTTTTCAAAAAAGAAAATACATAATTTTTTTTCCCCCGAAATAAATAGGAAATATTTCTCTCATAACGAAAGAAATGCACTTAAAGGTTATTCCCAGCATAAAAACAAATTTTTCACGTGTAAATTTCTTCTATTGTAGTGGTACATGTATTGTATACAGAGTTAATGTTTATTTTGCTGCAAAATAACTGATATAAAGGAAAAAAATACATTTACAGGCAAAATAAGATATAGTCCAATATTTAACTTGCAGATGTAGCTATCAGAAATTTTATTTACTTCTTTTCTGTTTATTTTGAACTACAAGTTGTTTTGGTAATACATAGAAGATTTTGTTATTTATTTTTTTAATTTTCGTACCAATATTAGAAATGTAATCACCTTTCGAAAAAGGCGATATATTTTTCAGAGGCGATAAAAGTAATATATTAAGGTCAGTTTTATTTATTTATTTGATTTCGTACATTGAATTATTTTTCTTTTGAAAAAAAAATATTATTATTACTATTATTTATTTATTTATTTATCGTTAAACGTTAAAATAATTTGTAATCAAATGTTTGATTTACATGTGAATGCATCGGTTATTTTTGCGCCTCTTTATACTAACATACTTGCCAACAATACTAATTAATATTCCGTAGTATTGTTAGCCCCGCCTTCTTTTCCACACCAGTATCTTTTTAGAGTATTTTTCTTCTTATTTAATCGTATTTGCTTTTGGAGAATATTACTCTAAAAATTTACTGGTGTGAAAAAAAGGGCGAGGCTAACAACACTATAGATTATCAATTAGGATGTTGGCAAGTATGTATTAACCTAAAATACAAACTGTTTTGGTGCAATGTTGGATTTATTTTTATTAATTTTCTTTTTCATTAATTTTTAAAATTGTAATCATATATATATATATATATATATTAAGATAAAATATATTTCAAAAACTATAAAATCAATATTTCAAAATAAAAATATATGCTTTTAAATTGTTTTAATATTTGATATAATGCTTTTTACTTTCTCGTACCCATAAGGTAGAGAAAGTATTGTTTTTGGGTCAAATTTTCGAAAGTGAGATTTTGTTATATTTACACGTTTTGAGGTCTCCTGAATACGAAAATCATGTTTTTAGTGTTTGTTCTGTGTGTCTGTGTGTGTGTCTGTGTGTGTATCTGTTTGTTATCAGCATATCTCAAGAACAAATAGAAACAGACATTCCAAACTTGGTATTCACACAGAATTAATTATCATATAAATCTCTTCCGAAGCCTAATTTGAATTGTTTAACATAGATTTACATAACATCGTTATCTTACCTCTTAATTTCCTACCTGTATTTATAGTATTAAATTTCAGGGTAAGAGAAAGTCGTGAGAGTGACACACCAGATTATTTTCTTTGTTGTTGTTAAACATTTTTAATTAGGGTGAAATGGTGTAAATATAACAGCTTTTTTGGCACAGTTCGACTTTTTCAGAACATTCCCAAATTTTAAAAACCTGAATTTTCCACTTGTAGAATAAACTTAATAAAATGTTCATACAAATTAAATTAGACTGAAAAATTCTATTTCGCCAAAACTTTCACAGCAACATGTTTGACGCCAATTCAGGCAACCCATTCCTGACAGGTTTCCGTCACACATTCAGCCCTCCTATCAGCGAAGCAAGACTGGGGACGTCCATAAGCTGTCTTTACGACATCTTAAATCGATGTTTACGAGTCGGCGGGTGCCAGCGGTCAGCACTACTTTATGACGGTCCAAATCTTTCGGACACGGTATCTCTTCCCTCTCGGTGTGGAGTGTCCTTAATGCTAGAGTGGACACAAAAGATAAAAGTTGAAGAGTGGATGCTAATATTGAAATGCCATTGGTTCCGTCGACTGATTTTGTTTTGGGAAAACGAGAATTTATTTGTTTTGATTTTCATTAAAAACAGAATTTCTTTAAATGAAAAATCTGAGGTTTCATCCTTTTTTTCAGCATCTTGAAATTCAATGTTCAATATTGTTCTTTTGCTTTCCCTTTCTGGAAGAGTTAAATCAATACTTAACGCATAAGAAAAATTGAGTATTGAGTATGAATTATAATACGTTTTTTAAAATTTTTACGTATTAACCCCCGACCATGAAAGAGGATGGAGGGTATAAATTTGAAAAAAAAATTCTATCTGTATGTGTGTCTGTCTGTGGCACTATAACTTTCAAACATACAGATCAATTTCAATGAACTTTTTCAATTCCTACTATTAGTTCACACTCTCCCTATATATATCTTGTACAAATGTTGCAATCTATTTTTAACTAGTTTCCCTATACTAGCTAGACATTCGAAACTTTCACCACAGTAGCTCAGAACACGATGACAACACAATACTTCGAAATCCGATTTTCGAATTTTTGATTAGTTTTCTTATAATTAATTAAAATATGAAAATAATAACATCCTAATAGCGTTAAAATAGACATTAAAATATTAGCTATAATTTAGTTGTTGCCAAAAAAAAAAAAAAAAAATTACGTGTTCATTTTCTTTTGACATAAAAATAAATACCTTTAATTAAACGTGATCATTAAAATATTATAAAAAGTTAAATTATGCATCTCACAAAAATGGACGTCATTATAACTTTAAAAATTTTCTGCACATTGATAAGAGCTCTATAATTCATCAGAAAATTTAAAACATGGTACATAAAAAGTTTTTTTTTTAAATAATTATTTTTATTTCATTTTACACACACGCTTTTTATTTCCTAATTCAAAATTATTTAAAAAAAAAAAATTTTCGATAGTGTTTGTAAGTAGGAATTGACTTTAAAAATTTTTCTTTTATATTACTTGTTTTAATTTTAATTTATTATTTTTTAGTGGGGGAGGGTAAAGATTTTTTTAACATAAATGATTCTTGGCTATGTTTGATGAATATCTGTTTGATATAATTTTTAAAGTTAATTAAAAAGTGTTGTATCAGATTATGTAATAATTCACGTATAATAATTATTGTTACTATTTTAAAATAGAAAAGCGGTTTAAAAAAAAAAAAAAAAAAAAAAAAAATCGCTAATTTTTAACGATTTTGACAGTAAAATTTTGACAGTTAACGATTTTGACAATTAAAACAAGTTAAAACTTGGTTAAAAATAGTGATTATGAGTTTACAATCCAGAAATCTCTAAATTCGGTTGTATATTAAAGATTTTATAGATATATTTTTTTAATCCTTTAAAATTATTTTTATTCCAAGCTACTTTTCATAAAAAGCAGTTTTTTAAAATCACGAATTTTTGAACGTTTTTCGCAAAAAATAAAAATGACCAACAATTTGTTTGTAAGTGATCACAATCCAAAAATAAATATTTTTCTGATTTTAGTTTTTTTTTTTTTTTTTTTTTTTTTTTTAATTATTGAATGTGGTATAAATTACTGTTAAAAAATAGTGGCGTAAGAATGAAACTATTGCTACCTTGACAAAGAATTAAATATGTTTCAGCTCTTTTCATTGAAATATGGGAAAGATATTCAGTTTTGCATGTTAATACTTTTTAATCTACTACGCCAAGAAGGAATGCTGTTCTCTTCTGAGGCAACAAAATGGCAGCGTATGTGCCGGCCTATATAATTAATTAAGGAGCTCTAAAATGATCTAGTGTAATTCAATGACGTCGAAGCATACAAATTTACCTTATAAGGAAAAAATTAGAAATATTGCAGTTCGCATGAAATGTTACGTTGTGTTCCCGGATACGAACAGTGTAGTGTTGTTTTGGTTGGTTGCTTCACATCGGGGAACATCAATGCTTTACGCTATCGACATATTTTCACCAAATTGAAGTCACTATTCGACGCGAAAAAAAAAAAAAAAAAAAGAAAGAAAGAAAAAAACGAAAACTTCTTTTTTTTTTTTTTTTTTTTCTGTCGAGGACTTTTGTTTTTGGACGATAATGCAAGACCGAGACCGCACACAACAAAGGATACAGAAGAACACATTCGTCCCCAGGGATGGGCGAGTTTAGGTCATCTAACCTACACTACAGCCAAGATTTTGTCCCTCAAGCATATTTGACTATAGAGCTATACTAATTCCTATCCAAGTACTAAGCAAGATTGAGGAAGATTTTCATTGGTCACGTGACGAGTGAATTGGCCAGAACCAACCGCATTGAATGACTTAGCGAAAAATCATCCATACCCCTTGTCTGAAAGCAGGGTGTAGACAGTGAAAAGTGATCTTCAAAAACTTGAAAGCACTTGTCACGTGATTTTTATGTTGTTAACATCCTTCGATAGGGGATGAGCTCTCTAGTCAAATATGTACTCGACGAATTTTTGCTTCATCAGATTACTTCCTTTTCCCTGCATTGAAGCCAGTATTATCGGGGCATTGCATCTAAAGCAATGAATAGGTGCAACAGGCTGTGTGTGTGGGGGGGGAGGGGGTCCTAAATCAATGGGTACCTGAATTTACTAGGATGGTTCCTTGAAACTGATTTCGTTTTACGACAAATGCATGGATACCGGGGACGATTACCTGGAAGAATATCCAAAATTAATATTTTGTTGTTCCATTGTATGTTTTTGTTTGTAATACATCTTCCTTCTGAAAGAACATGACGAAACTTACTTCCAGAACACACCTAATGTACAGGGTGATTACAATTAAAGTTACGATTTCAAAACGCTATAATTTTAAAACTACCCACCAGAGCGATTTGATATTTTAAAAGAGCAATCGTGCGGCAATGAAATTTTGTTTGGGGGAGGGGGAAAAAATGCAGTTCCAAAATATGCCGTTAATTATCCGTAAAGTATTTGTTTCAGGAAGCTCCTCTTTTTCTCTTTTCACTGTGACTGTTTCCTCTGTAAACACGTATTGTCTTTTTGTAGTAAACCCTTGAAGTATATTGTTTCTTGCTATTCCATTGTGTTGCTAACAACATTCTTGTGTTTAATGAGTCCATTTAGGTGTTTCCCCTGACATTACTTTGACAGCATCTATAGGAACATGTTAGAACTACTTTTTTCCTCCCCCAAACAAAATTTCATCGCCTCACGATTGCTCTGGTAAAATATCGAATCGCACGGATGGGTAGTTTTAAAATTATAGCATTTTGAAATCGTAACTTTAATTATAATAACTCTGTATATATAGAGAGAGATATAATACATACATACACGCACACACACATGCATGTCATATACTGAATATAAAAGCAATTATTAAATAACAATAAATGAAATGAAATTTTCGATTACAAGTCCCTATATAAATAAGTAAATAAATAAATAAATAAAATTATAATCAAATTTAATTGTAATCACCCTGTATATATATATATAGTACTTACATACATGCACACACACACACATATGTCAGATACTGAATATAATAGCAATTATTAAATAACAATAAATGAAATTAAATTTTCAATTAGAATGCCCTGTATAAATAAGTAAATAAATAAATAAATAAAAGTCACACACACAAAATAATAATAATAATAATAATAATAATAATAAATAAATAAATAAATAAAAATCACGTAGCGTTAAATAGTATCCTTACCTTAAAAGAAATATATACATTTTAAAAAGAATTATAAAATTAAATAACCTGCATTTCTTCAAGGAAGAAAAAAAAAAAAAAAAAAAGGAGGGGTGGTGAAATTTTTACAAAATAAGGACTTAATGCTGTCCCTACATTTATATTTTATAGTATGATATCACCGCGAAAATCTAACTGCAATGATTATTTTAAAATCATAATCCATTGCACAATATTTACAACACACAGATAAACTAAATATAATCTATTGCATATTTACGCCACACACGATAACTTAAGTAAACTAACTCTCCTCATAAATTTCTAACCATATACATATATATATATATACATATTTTATTTAATCCTAGTATATAACAATCACCGGACTTCCATTATCCATTACTACATATATCTACTCTTTTTGAAAAAAATGTGGTCTGAGGACTTAAAATTGATTTAACTAATTAGATATACCTAACAGTTTTCCTGCCAAAGCAAACAAATACATATATCGTGAAGACATATAAAAGCGAGTTTACACAGTAAGTCTAAAAAAAAAAAAATAATAATCAATAGAGCCGTTTTTTAAAACACCCATATCCAAGATTTATAACTGACATACCTAATCAGAAAAACCTGTAAATTTCTCTGAAGTAACCAAGTAATACATGCAAGAGGATATTTAGAAAGGGATTGGATTTGGATTGGATTTTGGGAATAAGGCCGATTGACTGCTGTAGGTCCTAGGCCTGAAAGGGAGTGCCCTCTGTGGGCCTGAAAGGGAGTGCCCTCTAACGTGTCCTAGCCCGTATTTATGGAAGTTTCGGAGAAAACCACGGAAAACTCCGAAAGGCTAGGTCGACGAGCGCGACTTGGGATCGAACCTGTCACATCACGTCTTTCAGCTTTGAGCGTAGAACCGCTCGGTCGCTGGTGAGCCATCTGAAAAGGGGTTTATGTCGTAAATTTGAAGAAAATTATTAGAGCCGTCTTTTAGCTACCTACTTTCGGTCTTATTTACGATTTTTACCAAAACTTGGAAACCTATGGGGGTTACCGAGGCGGGGGAGCCCTTCCCTCTGTGGAGGATCAAAACTGTGATGGCATGTCTCCGGACCACCTCAAGGGGTGTGTCCCATATCGTCGCCAATTGTCCATTGCGCAGCACTAGTGCGACGTAAAAAACCCAACCAACCAAACCTTGGAAAACTCATCTGCTCAACAGAAATTAACAATTACATAGGAAAGGGTGTTTATGAGGCAGTTAATAGGGCGAGTTTGAAGAAGATCTGTAGAGCCATTTTTTAAGGAACTCACTTACGAGGCCTAAAGTTGACCTATTTATATAGAATTTCTGTCAATTTTTTTGAATTAATCAACTAATACATACAGTTCTGTGATCGCCACAACATACTAGTTTTATTAATATTTATATCAATGTATCCAACTGAGTGCACCTAGAATGAAGAAGATAAAAATAAATTAGCTAATATAGTTTAACCTTAAATGAGTTGAACAAAAATGTTATTTTATTTATATGTTAACTAGAAAAGTCCCGGTTCGTGAACGAACTGAATTCCGAATGCGGGAAAAATTTCAAAATAAAACGCGAAATGTACAAAACGCAATCGGATGCTGCTTGCGTGCCAATAGATAAAAGTTTGTTAACGAAACCATTTTTAATTCATGAAATCAGTTAAGGTAGTGTAGATCTTATCACTAAAAAGATCTCCGAACAGAAATAAAGGAACATCTATCACGTGAAACAATTAATTTTTTGTGGTTATAATAGTAATTGAGTTAGTTAATAGTAGTTGGTATATAGAAAAATGAATAATTAATTAATTAAATATGTAAACCTGGTCATGGTATAGCCTTAATATAGATCCCCTTGGTGACTTCTGAATTTTTATCGCCCCTTTAGACAAAAATACGTAATTTATGCGATTATTTTTTCTGTTTCTTTCTTTTCTTTTCCTTTTCTTTTCCTTTTCTTTTCCTTTTCCTTTTTCCTTTCCTTTTCCTTCTTTTCTATTTTTCAATATTTTATAATTTATTTCTATTTTTGATCCGCTACTTGGCTAAAAGTGGATTTCGCGAAAGTAGAATCCTTGGCGAAAAATGTCCGATCTATTTCAGCATCAAAATTTCCAAAAATTACCCAGGGTTATAAATAAGCAAAGCTCTTTAAATAATACTGAATTAGCTTTCATGCCACAAACGTATTATTTAGACAAAAAAAAAAAAAAAAAAAAAAAAAAAAAGAAAAGAAAGAAAGAAAAAAGAAAAAGAAAAAAGAAAAAATCTACAATTAAGATACATTAAAATTTTATTTATTTATTTATTTATTTTTTAAGTCATAAAGACGTCATTTTTTTCAGATGCATGAGCAAATTTAATAATTTATAACTTTTCACTTTTCGCGTGATAGCATATTTCATTTTATATTGGGGGAAAAAAATTAACTCGTAATTTTTTTTTAGAAACAATTAAAAATTTAAATGTCTAATTTTAAAGCTATTACCAGGTTATTATTTTCATATTTTAATTAATTTTGAAAAATCGAATCAAAAATTCGAAATTCAGGCTTCGAGGTGCATCGGAACAGCTCATAACGAACCATTATGCAAATATGTGTAGCTCTGCGATCAGCCATTTCCTTAAAAAGCTCCGGATATATTATATATACTCGGTGCGTCCACACGCAGGGTCCAAGGAAATCTCTTAGTCCTTTATACATATACAGTCGGCTGCAAAATTATTCGAGCACTAGCAATAATCCTTGCCAAAAAAAAGTACACTTAATACAGCTTTATTAAATAAATCCTTGTCGAGTCATGTTCTTAAACAGTCTAAAAACATGATTCGACAAGGATTTACTTAGCAACACAGTCTTAAGTGTGCTTTTTAAATATAGGAATTATTGGCTAGTGCTCGAATAATTTTGCAGCCGACTGTAGATAATATTCTATGCAAAGAAACAATTCACACTGTTATCTAAAGCTAACAAAACCGAAATAAAACTAATTTAAAGAGAAAAAATGAAGAAATAGATTAAAAAACCATTCATTATTTCTTCTATAATTCAACACCATGGAGGAATATTTTAGAAGATAAAAATAATTCTTTTTATTTTACTGATTACCTAAAGCATATATCTACTTATTAAATGTGAAAACTGATACTCACAAATCAGAAAAGCAAACAAACAGCCCCGATGCACCCCAGTACAAAGTATAATTAATTTAACTTTATGAAAGCCAATCGCACACCTAACATTAAATAATCCACGAAATCAAATACGAAAATTTATAATTAAACTGGTTTTTTTGCACTGGAAGTTGGCAACAAATCAAGTAAGATAATACTCTTTTAGCGAGTAACTGTATCACTCGTAAATTAATTCATTAACAAAGATTTCCAAAGACGACTTCAGCGCCGCCGCATTAAAAACGGGAAAAGTGGTAAATAATTTCATTAAGTTTTGTCCAGGGCTCAGAAACTTAATCCAAAATTAGGAGCGGATGTAATTAATGAGTTATTAAGTTTAAATTTAAGGGTTTCCCTCACGAAAGTAAAGGGGTATGGGGAACGTAAAGTATATGTGACGCGGTTTTTGCACGAGAAGAGGGAACTAATTTAGGGATGATTTGGAAATAGAGGCTCATATACTAAGTGGGGATGACAATATATTTGCATATTAACCCTTTCGGGAAAAATGGTGGTGCTGAGTGGTATTGTTATAAGAAGAATTGTATTAGAAAAATGCAGCAAAGATTCTTATCCAATAAATCATGGATTTTCTGATATCTATGCTTAATTAAAATGTGATCAGTTTTTAGATGCTTTATGAGATTCTTGGTTTTTTTTAATAATATAAAAACTTTACAAAACATTCAAATATAATTTTTTTTTTTTTTAATATGTTCCAAAATATTAATACGTAATAAAAGCGGGAATAAATTTAATATGTGAATCATAAATATGTATGTATATGACATTTAATAGATAAAATTAAAAACTAAAAATCACTAGTATATTATAGCCTTCACAAAACGTTATATATTTTATACCCTCTTTTATATCCTTCTATATAACAGCGCAACCTCACTCTTTAAAAATGTTTAATAACAGATTCGCACTCTAAAGACTTTAACTATGGTGTTTAGTATAATTCTAATCAACAGATGCTGAGGTGTAGCCATGGGAAAAATCACAGAAGGAGAGTAATAGAAACGCCACCTGCGGACCAGTCTATGCACAGATTGAATCAGCCTCGTGTTTTATAATGGCCCTCTCCTATACCAACTTTTGGGAAATTATATACAATTAAATATGAGATTTTGCCTTCTTGTTCACGGGATAAATTGAAGCACAACAGCGTCACCTGCTGGTTGATATGCATCCAAACTGGATCAGCATAGTGTTTCATAATTATCCACTCATATACTAAGTTTTGTGGAATCATATACAGTAGAATCTAAAATATAGTCTTACCAATCACAGGGAAAAATGTAATATAAATCGCCTCCATTCGACCGATATTATCCAAATTGAATCAGCATAATGTTTCATGATGGTGCTCTCACATATCAAGTTTTATTCGGTTATACTCAATAGAACTCGAGATAAAGCCTTCCCTTAAATGGGCAAAATCGCATTACAGCAGCGCCATCATTTGAGCGATTTGCATCAAAAGTTGACAGGCTCTGATTTATGTTAAGGTGTAACTACGTATAAATTTATATGAAATTCTGTGCAGTAGTTTTTGAGATACGTGTGCCACAAAATATTTGTCACGCACGCAGACATTTTCTAAAAATGGTCAAATCGTTCAAGAACTCTTAAAACGTGCAAATTCATTAAAAACCAGAAGTCGAAAATTTTATACAGCTTCCGGTACGAATACGGTATTTTTAGGAATTTTTAAATCCAATACTTTCTTGTATTAAATATAGAAGAAAGTAATGATAATAATTCTTATTACAAGAGGTATTGATGATGCATCCAAAATCTTACCATAACTAAACTGAATTACAAGGAAAAACGGATGAAAAGTTCTCTATTTTTGAAATCTTATATAATCAAAATTTATCTATGAAAGTATTTTCCAAATAAAAAACACTCTTGGGAAAAAAAAAAAAAAAAAGATTATTCTACCGCTCTAAGAGTTTCCCCCCCCCCCCCTCCTCTCCCACCTTTTATATCAATAATGACAAAAATATATTTTTTTTTATCATGTGCATTAGATAAACATGAATTTAAATAAATTCATTATCAAAATGTTTTGTGATATTTTTATCTAAATGTATCGGCAATACGTTTGAATGTTAGAAAACGAAAATAGTTATTATCAATAAATGAAATTATCATATAGGACGATAAAAGTTCCGGGTGACCTACAACCGCGGGAATGATCTAGGACTTTTAGAGGGGGGGGGGGGGGGTTCCTCAAAAAGAAACATTATTTTTATACCCAACTAGCAAGTTGGTGGTGTGGTAGTCAGGTGCGATTTTAAAGTTATCCAAACCATCTAACAGTCTTTGCCTGTTTCGCTGCTCTATATTTTAATGAAAAAAATTAATAAATAAAAATAAAACACTTTTTCAATTCCTACTATTAGTTCACACTCTCCCTATATATATATATTGTACAAACCTTGCAATCGATTTTTAACCAACTTCCAGACTAGCTAGACATTTGAAACTTTCAAGATTGCTTAGAACACGGTGACAACACAATACTTCGAAGTCCGATTTTCGAATTTTTTATTGGTTTTCTTATAATTAATAAAAATATTAAAATATTAATATCCTAATATCGTTAAAATAGTCATTAAAATATTAGCTATAATTTAATTGTTGCCAAAAACAAAATTACGAGTTCATTGTCTTTCGACATAAAAATAAATACATTTAATTAAACTTGAACATTAATAAAATTATAAAAAAGTTAAATGATGCATCTCACAAAAATCAAAGTCATTATCACTTTAAAAATTTTATGCACATTGATAAGAGCTCTATGATTCATGAGAAAATTTAAAGCATGGTATATAAAAAGTTTTTTTTTTTTTTCTTTTATCTTATAATTATTTTTATTTCATTTTGTACGCGTGCTTTTTATTTCCTAATTCAAAATTATTAAAAAAAAAAAAAAAACTTTTTCGATAGTGTTTGTAAGTAGGAATTGACTTTAAAATTTTTTCTTTTATATTACTTGTTTTTTATATTACTTTATAAATAAAAATTTATGAAGACTTTATTTAAAAAATAAAGTTTAAATAAATATATTTATTTTGGTGACAATTTTCAGTAAATCAAAAACATGGCCAAATACCGTGATATACAGCCGTTTATGAAATGTAAATGACATCTAATTATTTCAGTTTCCTTATGTAAATTAGAAATACCGTTAATTTAAAATAAACTAAAATATACATTCACATTAGTTTGCAGACGATAAAACCAAATAAAAAACTTATTAGACTATTTGATTAATTGAAATATTTATTTAAATAAACAAATTTAAATAAAATATTTAAAATGGAAGTAAAATATTTATATATATAAATTTTTTACTTTCTCTTACCCATAGGGTCGAGAAAGTATTGTTTTAGGGTCAAATTTTCGAATGTGAGTTTTTGTTATATTTACATGTTCTGAGGTCCCCTGAATACGAAAATCATGGTTTTAGCGAATGGTCTGTGTGTCTGTCTGTCTGTGTGTGTGTCTGTTATCAGCATATCTCAAGAACAAATAGTTGCAGAAATCCCAAACTTGGTATTCTAAATGTGTATAATATAGGGATGCTACAGTAAGCTTTTCGTTGAGATAAGCAAATGGTTCGTGTACAGAGACACTCAAAAGTATTCAAATACATTACGTCTATGGGGGAAATTGCAGGTAAGTAGAGTTTAACATCTATAGACTGCACTAAACCAAATGAAACGAATATATATTTTTTGTAATAGATATAGTTAACTGGAGAAAAAAAATTGGGTATGTAGGAGCCTCGCGTCCCCCTGGGGGGGGCGAAGTCCCCCCTCGAGGGGAGTAATTTTTCATGATGGGTATCTTTCAAAAGTGTTCGCCAATACCTTTAAAACGGATGGTTGAACCATGTATCTGCGATAATTTAAAATAAAGTTATCAATTTTTTTCATTATTATTTTTTTTTTTTTTTTTAATGTAATATTGATAATAAATTCAACTTTTTTTTATATATATATTTAGTGTTATACTACTTCTCTAATATGGAAATCGTCTGCATTATCATAAAAGATAATTTTTTTATAAAATAATTTTAATAAATTATTTTTTAATAACCGAATTAAATTTTATATAAATGTATGTGCATTAATGAAACGGGGGGTTGAGGGGCTCACACAGAACTAATTATCATATAAAACTCTTCCGAAGCCTAATTTGAATTGTTTAACACAGGTTTACATAACAGTACTCGGTATCTTACCTCTTAATCTGCAACCTGTATTTATAGTATTAAATTTCAGGTTAAGAGAAAGTCGTGTGAGTGACACACCATATTATTTAGTATTATTATTATTATTACCGTGTATTATTATTATAACCCACAAGTATATTTAATATGTTTAAAACTATTACGTTAATTTTACCAGAAATTTTTGATGATACAGACTTAACTTTTTAATTTCTTTTATTCATCTGTAAATAAATATTTCTTTTTGTGTTATTGCATTTACATAATAAATATTTAATTTTATTTATTTATTTTCGCATCAGCTGGAAATTACAACTGAAAGGAAAATGCTGAGAAAAAACGCAAAATATCCTGTAAAACATAATAAATAAATAAAAAAAAATCCCTTTTCGGCAAGCTTAAAGGCAAAGGTAGATTCCTTTACGTTAATGTTACAATTGTAAAGAAATTTTACATATGCATTAATACCTAGCCAATGGCTTTGTTCCCACACATTGCATTATTTACGTCCCTATTCTGTTTTCAAGAAATTTAATTTTCAACTACAAAAGGGTTTTATTCATTCTACTTAAAATTTCAGGCTAAATTTATTGGTTTGTAAATGTTTCAATTTTTTAAAATTCAAGCTCATAATCATTCAACAAATAAAAGCCTTAAAGATATACAATCCCAGCAATGGTGAATCCCGGAGGGGGCTATTGGGCTACACACCCCTCCCCACCCAAGCTTAATCAAAATTATAATTTTTATTTAAAATCCATATAACTGTTGTTCAATATCTTTCTTTTAAAAGAAAAATCTGGAGTGACTCCACTCGACTTTCCGAACATTGAGTAATTGACAGTTTTGTAGATAAAGTAAAGAAAGAGGAGTTGTTAAACAAACAAAAAAGAGAAAACCATAATAGAGTGTTTGAGTATTTTTCTCCATATATTACACGATGTTTTATTTAACGCTACTGAACTTTGAGCCCATAGATCATAATGACAAAGAATTTTTCGCTGTGTCCCTGTAAAAACCTATAAATGCTAGATTCACCAAAATGCTTATAGTTAGTGCAACAGTGATTTATAATACTCATATAAATTTTCAGCTCAATTGAATAAGGCGTTTAGATGCTATCGTACTTTTAAAAATTTGGTCCCATAGGCCATAATGTTAAAGAATTTTTCTTTGTGTCCCTGTAAAAAAACTGTAAGTGCTAGATTCACCAAAATCTATACAGTTGGTGCAACTGTGACCTATAATATGTGTACAAATTTTTTACTCAGATTAATAAGGCGTTTAGACGCTATCACAGTTTTAAAAATTTGGCCCCATAGGCATAATGATAAAGAATTTTTCTTTGTGTCCCTGTAAAAAAACTATAAGTGATACATTCTCCAAAATCTATACAGATTGAGTATTTGTGACCTATAATATGTGCATAATTTTTTTGCTCAATTGAATAAGGCGTTTAGATGCTATCGCACTTTTAAGATTTTGCTCCCATAGGCCATAATGATAAAGAATTTTTCTTTGTGTCCCTGTAAAAAAACTATAAGTGCTAGATTCACCAAAATCTATAGGGTTCGTACTATGGTGACTTACAATATACGTACCAAATTTCAGGTTATTCTAACAAAGCGTTTAGACGCTAGCGTGTTCACTCACAGACATACACACATACATACACACATACACACATACACACACACATACATACATCATCGCAAAAATAGTGAAAACGGACTCATTGGACCTCGAAACGTATAGAAACATCAAAATCTCCAATTCGGATTTTTGACATGATTACAATACTTTCCTCACTATAGTGTTCGGAAAGTAAAAAGTAATAGAAACGTGAAAATGCACTTGTGATCTTACTAGTTCTGGTAAGCCCGGCGTTGCTATGGTCAAGTCAAATACAGATGAGTGGTAGCGGTTTTTGGATAGTTATTTCATTGTAATTTTTATTGAATTATTGAAAGTTTTGTATTGTGCTTTTGTGATTTTTATTGTCAGATGAGTAAAAATTGTAAAGTGAAACTGTTTTGGTTCACATAAGCTGGAACATTAACATTAACATTAGTTAACATTTGACCCTTTGGCACCGCTGAATTGCAATGTTAATTGCTATGAATTTAGTAAATTGTATGATTTGGCGAGATTTTGGTGACAAAACTTGCGACTTAGCAATGAAAATTGTGATTTGGCGGCAAAATTTAGTTGACGACGAAATTTTTGACTTGGCACAAAATTTGGCGAGCTTGGCGATGGAGAAAGGCAGCTTTGGCATCAATACATTTTCTTTCCACGCGAAAACCTCATATCTCTTCAGAGACCAATATCGTGTTTCGACAAGATAAAAAGTCAAAGGAAGCTGTAACGTATCACTCTCAATCGTAAATTTTAAATTGTTGCCTAAACCGACATTCTAAACTATTCACCACAAACGATATTTGTATTAAGATAGACGTATTATTTTAATTTTATATTTTTAAATGATTAATTAAAGCGTTTAACAAGGTTTTTAATTAACACACTTTTATTAACTTGATATGATGCAACTGTTAATGTATGTAATGGAATTTTGCAATTCAATTTTCGGCAAATTCTTGTCGTCCAAAGGACCAGAAATTTTGCACACGACTTCATAATCAATGACAATACTAGATACAAGTGTTTCCAGGCAATTTTCCTATCAGGGGCAGGTTCCAAAGGCAAACAAAAAATCCATACTTATACAAAACTATCGTATGCGAGTATTTGTATAATGTCGAGTGGCAACAATTAATTTTTTTTAAATAAAGATTTAAAAGAATGTAATCACGGAGTAAAAAGACAGGAGAAGAAGGTAACGCTGAAATTTTGTGATGTTGTTTTCTAATGTTTACAGATGGCGCCAGCGTGCAATCCTTCCTTCTCTCCAGCTTCCTCAATGTTATTCAATGGAGAAATGTCTCGTTTTAATTATTTTTTTAAAAATAATATCAAGCTGAAAAAATTTCGATTGAAAGCAAATTTCATTAAATAGAGTATTCTAACCAACATGTTTTTTTTTAAGAGTCATTTTATACTAATTTTACTTTGAAAGAAAGCTTTTAAAAAATGACGATTCTTATGAACCGAAGCTAGCTAAAACAGACAATTGGGAGGAAGGAGAATGGATGAAATTTTGTAAAGAAAAAAAATAAACTTACTTTAGGTGCAGAAAACACGAACTCGGACTTTATTTTTCTCCTACTGCTTTTTTTTGTTTTTCTTATCACTATCATAGCCTGTTTTACAACTAGGAACGAAGCATTTATTTGAAACATCTGAATTATGCAGTTTTAAGAACTTACAAAGAAATTAAATTGCTTAAAATAAAAAAATTTAAATGTACTTCAGCAAAATTCTATTGAAAACAACAGTATATCCGCGCCGAAGTAGGGAGGAATGACAAGTGGCGCCCTCAATATTTACCAAAAATTTAGATCACAGTTTCGTAGCATTCTCCCATTGGACCTTCAACTCCTATTAATATTACTCCGTGAATGTAATAGTTTTCTAAAACCTTTATTAGTTCATGTTTCAATAAAAGAGTGTTCTTTATTTTTTTTTAATGGTATAATTTTACTTATCAAAATAAGGGAATTCGAGTAATGAAATACTTTAATTTAAATTTAAATTTTCATGAAAATAGACTTCAACGGAATATTAATTAAAATCGTCCCTAGTTCATTTGGTAAAGGGATACCTAAATGTCCCCAAATTTATTACCTTTTCTACCATGCCAGTTTAATTCGTTTAACATCGATTTACAAGATTTTTTTTTAAAACGATGACATTTATCTTTTACATTATAGCATCTATGTCATAAAGCTAAGTCTAAATATGCTTAGCCCTAAGATATGTTGATTTTATTTACTGATTTTTTTTTATTAGCTTTTATTTTATTTGTTTAAAATCACGGATAAAATTTTATTTCATTTTTCTCAGTACATTGTTGTAATAGTGACGTCATATTTTCTGTTAAATTAAACTTTTTTTTTTTTTTTTATCAGATTATTATATTGTTTAAAAACATGATTAAAATTTTATTATATTTTTAGTAATCTTTTTTATTATCATTTGCACGTGACATAAGCATTAGATTATAAATTTTTGCAATGAAAGCTATAGAAAATGTCGGCTTCATCACAAGAAAAATCACATTTTAACTTGTAACTTTTAAGCAATTGAAGTTATCGAAAAAGTTTAAATACAAAAGTTGTTCTTTAGGGTAAGGCAGTAATTCGCCTGATTTGAAGTATTTTCCTATTTTCAATATTAAAGAAATTATGGGCAAATGAAAATTTCCACCCACCACCATTTCCACCCCCTTTTTGAGCTGGATACCCCATCTACGAACTCGACCGAGATTTTTACTGTCCTGACAACATATCCCGAGCTGGTTAAATTAAAATAAAAATTACTGCAGTTATCGTGTTCACAACTTAACATGGGAAAAAGCGTTATACATATATATATATATACCTATATATATATATATATAAACTTTTGAACGGAGGGTGGTTTTGGGTTCTAGGGGTCATGATCGGTGAAGATATGAAGAAATTTTCCAGAAGTCGTGTCATGAGAACCATTGCAATAGGTAGATCTCCTATAAGGAATCTACCTAATAAAAAAAGTAATAGAAATATCGAAATCTAAAGGTATGTTGCAAAACTATACGCACTCCTTTATCTAGAAAAAAACTAGTATGTTGTGGCCACCACATGACTTTCTTCTATATTTTCCTATGCAAATTCACTCAGTAAAAATAATTTATTAAAATTATTATTTAAAAAAAAACTATCTTCCATGATAATGCAGACGATTTCCATATTAGAGAAGTAGTATAACACTAAATATCCCAAAAAGTCGATTTTATTCTCAATATTAAAAAAAAAAAAACTAGTATGTTGTGGCCACCACAAGACTTTCTTCTATATTTACCTATACATATTCAATCAGTAACAATATTTAAAAAAAAAAAAAAAAAAAAAAAAAAAAGTACGATTTTTTTTTTTTTTTTCTGTTTTTTTTTTTTTTTTTTTTGTTAAAAGTGAAAAAAATCGATAACTTTGTTTTAAATTATCACAGATTTATAGTTCAACCATTCGTTTTAAAGGTATTGACGAGACCTTTCGAAAGATACCCATCTTGAAAATTTATCCCCCCCGGGGGAGTACTTCCCCCCCAGGGGGGGAAGCGATGCCCCCCCATGCAGAAATTTTTTTTCCTAGTTACATACTACTATTATCAATAATTCATATTAATTTTACAATCACAAGTTTAAAACAACTCTAATTATGCACATTTATACGAATTTTTGTCCTATGCTGACATGTTAAAAATTTAGATAAAATGCTATCACAGCGCCACCTGTTGAGCTATTGATCCCCAAACATAATCAGCACCAGTTTATGTCGGGGACCAACTAAATACCAAGTTTGGTTAAATTTCGTTAAAAAAAAAAAAAAAAAAAAAAAAATGCGATATTTTTCAAAGTTTTTTTTTTGTTAAAAGTAAAAAAAATCGATAACTTTGGTTTAAATTATCACAGATTTATCGTTCAACCATTCGTTTTAAAGGTATTGACGAGATCTTTCGAAAGATACCCATCTTGAAACTTTGCCCCCCCGGGTGGGAACTTCCCCCCCCCCCCGGTGGGGGGGGGAACCGATGCCCCCACATGCACAAAAATTTTTTCCTAGTTAACTACTACTATTATCAACCTGATCTTTCGAAAGATACCCAATGTGAAAATTTACCCCCCCTTGGGAAGCGATGCCCCCCCCATGCAGAAAATTTTTTTCCTAGTTACATACTACTATTATCAATAATTCATATTAATTTTACAATCACAAGTTTAAAACAACTCTAATTATGCACATTTATACGAATTTTTGTCCTATGCTGCCATGTTAAAAATTTAGATAAAATGCTATCACAGCGCCACCTGTTGAGCTATTGATCCCCAAACATAATCAGCACCAGTTTATGTCGGGGACCAACTAAATACCAAGTTTGGTTAAATTTTGTTAAAAAAAAAAAAAAAAAAAAAAAAAAAAAAATTGCGATATTTTTCTAAGTTTTTTTTTGTTAAAAGTAAAAAAAATCGATAACTTTGGTTTAAATTATCACAGATTTATCGTTCAACCATTCGTTTTAAAGGTATTGACGAGATCTTTCGAAAGATACCCATCTTGAAACTTTGCCCCCCCGGTTGGGAACTTCCCCCCCCGGTGGGGGGGCAACCGATGCCCCCACATGCACAAAAATTTTTTCCAAGTTAACTATTACTATTATCAACGAGACCTTTCGAAAGATACCCATCTTGAAAATTTACTTCCCCGGGGGGGGATTTTCCCCCCGGGGAGGGAACCGATGCCCCCCCATGCACAAAATTTTTTTCCTAGCTAACTACTACTATTATCAATAATTCATATTAATTTTACAATCACAAGTGTAAAATAACTCTCTTCATGCCCATTTATACGGAATTTTGTCCTATGCTGCCATGTTAAAAATTTGCATAAAATGCGATCACAACGCCACCTATTGAGCGATTGATCCCAAAATCTAATCAGCACCAGTTTATTTCAGGGTGCAACTAAATACCAAGTTTGGTTAAATTTCATTCATTGGTTCGTGAGATACAGCGTCCACAAAAAAATGATACAGACAGACAGACAGACAGACAGACAGACATTTTCTAAAAACTATTAATTCGTGTTCTCCATATCCCAAAACATGTAAATCCATCAAAAAGTGGACTTCGAAAATTTTCGCGAATCCAATACTTTCTCTATATTACATATAGAAGAAAGTAATAAAAAAAAATGTTAAAGTAAAAAAAAATCAGTAACTTTGTTTTAAATTACCATTCGTTTTAAAGGTATTGACGAGATCTTTCGAAATATACCCATCTTGAAAATTTACCCCACCCGGGGGGGGGGGGTACTTTCCCCCCAGGGCGGAAAACGATGCCCCCACATGCACAAATTTTTTTTTCCTAGTTAACTACTACTATTACCAATAATTCATATTAATTTTACAATCACAAGTAAAAATAACTATCATTATGTACATTTATAGGAAATTTTGTCCTTCACTGCCATGTTAAAAATTTAGAAAAATGCGATTACAGCGCCACCTGTTGAGTGAACGATCCCCATATCTAATCAGCACCAGTTTATGTCAGGGTCCAACTAAATACCAAGTTTGGTTTAATTTCGCTGATTGGTTCGTGAGATACAGCGCCCACAAAATTCGTGATACACACATACAGACAGGCATTTTCTAAAAACTATCAAATCGTGTTCAGGACATCCCAAAATGTGTAAGTCCATCGAAAACTGGAGTTCGAAAATTTTCACGAATCCAATACTTTTTCTATATATACATATAGAAGAAAAAAAAATCCGAACTCTACGTGCGTTTTTTCTGTACGTTGCGTACTGTAACTTATTTTTTCTGCGCGTTGTAAACAGACAAATCGACAAATGCTTTTTTTTATTAGATATTATAGAATAAACCCCCTGAGTTATTTAATTCAAAAGAAATTTAAATTTTTGTTTGCAATGAATCATTTTTTTTTTTTTTTTTTTTTTTCATATTTATCGAAAAATAGGATCTGCTCAACGCACAGGGCCAAATTATCGCACGGGCACTAGGGGCACGTAAAACGGGAATGATATTTTTAAGGGACAAAATTTTTTATCGGTACTCGTTTAAAAATATCTGGTTTACTTTAAATCCCTTAGTTTTTCCTCTAACTCAATCGTGTTGCACTTATATAAATAAAATTTTTAGATCTGCCAACTTAATCCGTAGTATTGTTAGTATCTGCCCCTTTTTCCACACCATTTAATTTTTTAGAGTAATTCTCTTCAAATGTATTTACAATGAAATAAGAAGAAAAGTGCTCTAAAAAAAGACTAGTGTGAAAAAAAAAAAAAGGCGTTTGCTAACAATACTCCGGATTATTTATTGGGTTATTGGCAGGTATGGTAATCGATTGAAGGAGTATTGTTCGAAAGTCGCTAAAATTCACTGTGAATGGTTTCTAGATTTTTATATTAAACAGGGTTCCCACGGCCACGCCTTTTTTCAAGGATTATTGCACCAGAATAAGTTTAAGATAAATTTACTCTTAAACATACAGTGTACACTTAAGAAAAAAATTATATTTAGATAATACTGATATAAGAGTCCTTGAAAAAAATCGAACCGTGGGAACCCTGTTAAAAGAAAATGGGATTCAGTCAAGGTACAGGGCTGCCACAGCCGACTCATTTTATATTCTCATAGCTGCCAATCTAATCCGGAGTCCGCTGAATTTTTATTATGGGATATATTTGAGGATTTTTATATTGGAAGAAAGTGGGATATACAGGGCTGCCACACGCGGCGACTTATTTTATATTCTCATTGCTGCCAATCTAATATGGAGTATTGCTAGTTCCTGCTCCTTTTTCCACACCACTGAATTTTTATAGTAATTCTCTTCAAATGTATTTACAATGAAATAAGAAGAAAAGTACTCTAAATGAACACAGGTGTGAAAAAAAAGGCGGGTACTAACAATACTTCGGATTATTAATTGGGTTATTGGCAGCAATGGTAATCGATTGAAGGAATATTCCATGAAAGTCACTAAAAACCATTGCGAACGGTTTCTGGATTTTTATATTATAAGAAAGTAGAATTCAGTCAAGGTACAGGGTTGCCACAGGCGATTTATTTTATATTCTCATAGCTGCCAATCTAATCCGGAGTATTGTTAATACCCGCCCCTTTTTCCCCACCACTTAAGTTTTACAGCGGGTAATTGGCAGCTATGAATTTTAAATTAGAATTTGTTGTTTGGCTGACCATAGCCTCCTAAAGTAGATGCCTTCCGCGTGACTCGGAAATTTGGCAACAGTTCAAGTGGTAGACAGTGCCACCTGGTACAGATTGCGCACTTTTTTATTCAACTGTCACAAATAATTTTAAGAAGTGATATATGATATATATAATCGACATTTCTACGATTCTATTTCCCTTTTATGTATATCAAATTTCACTTTTAAAAATTTTTGGTGGCTGTTAAATAAAAAAGTCGTGCAATCTGTACCGTGACGCTGTCTACCGCCAAGTTTCTGAGCCACGCGGAAGGCATCTAGTTTAGGAGGCTATGGGCTGACAGAAGTAATTTTATTTACTTTTGGAGACATAAAGAAAAAAAGAGATTCGTTGCCAAATACCTTATTTATTTATTTATTTATTTATTTTATTATTAAAATATGCGTCAGGACAGAAGGTTCCTAAAAGAATGATTGGATTGTTTTTTGGTCGCCAGACCGACTATAATAGTTTTCTTCAACTTTGAGTGGAAGATGCAATTTACAGGGGGTCGTACTCTCTACCCTTTTTTCAGGACACACTCTGGGATAAGAAATTTTCAAATTTATTGCTACCACTATTTTTATACAATAATCTCTACCTTCTACAATTCCGCACATTAAATATATCCAAAAGTATTTTTACATGAAATTAGTGGTGGAGAAAAAGGCGGAAATTTCTTATCTCTGAGAGTGCCCTGAAAAAAGGACGGACAGTACGACCCCCCTGAATTTACCTTTTTAAACCTCCGTGATCACTATACAACTGAAGTTTTTACACTTTTGCCTATTCTAAGGAAGGGGAAGGGTCATGAAAAATTGGAAGTGCCCTAGGTACAAAAATTTAGTCGGGCCCTGCCAATGCCCCTTCTCCTTTAACTTTCATTTCAATTTTGACAGTATTTATACACATCGATTTATCTTTATTCATTACATAGATAATTATCGTATGTTTATCAGCATCATATAATTATAATATGCTTTCATTTGTATTTTGATTAAATAATAAACATCAATACAGAAATTATTATAATTAAAAATGAAAGGAGCTTTTACTTCAAATCGCATAAAACATCATAAACATATTTTAAAAGCAGTTGTAAGTTTTCAAATACGTATGCATTTTAATCATAGACATGGAGTATATCCCTCTTTTTTTTTTTTTTTTTTTTTTTTATCTTTTCATGATTTTTTTATTTCCACTGCTTTGCAAACATAATACATTATTTGCGGTGTTTTACATGAAAAGAGAAAGCCTCTCTCTCTCTCTCTCTTTCTCTAATTACTTTTTTTTTTTTTTTTTTTTTTGTTAATGATTATCTTTTAATAAAAATACAAACGCAGAAGAATATGACAAATTTTATTTTTCTGCGCCAATATTCTTATAATGTATAATTTAGTGTATAATAAATCCAAAACTTACATCTTGTCATTTTTAGTTTTTTGAGAAGCGTGTCTGACTCCGAAGAGAGTAGACGTTTTTATTTTCGCTGTCTAGTGTCGCCATCTGGCAGCAACTTTTAAAGTTATTTGTTTTTTTCGGAAGGTTTTCAGCCTTCCGCCCTTAGCTTTGATTAAACTTAGCTGCATTTGATATTTTTAGCACTCTTCAGTGCTTTTTTCGTCTGAAACATGGCGAACACATCAACATCTTCAAATACAATGACATTTAAACCTAATTAATATCATAGTAAATTAAATTGGACTCCAGAAATGTATGATTTCTACCAATCCACAGTCATTCCTCTGCAAACAGCTGCTCCACCTTATCACATCTACAAGCCTGTCCCTAAGTGCAGTTTAGTGGAAATAAGGTCTGTTCAACCTCATTATCCAGAAACCAGACCAGTTAACAAAAAACCCAAGATACCGGATGTTAATATGGATGATTCGAACTCTAATGTTCCTGCTACTGCAGAAAACGGGGTGAGTGTTCCGACTTTCAATTTCGCTGCACACTCTAGTACTGAAATTTTTCAATTGGTTACCCGCAACAATAAATAAAAGGCCTAAAACTAGGCACTACACCTCAAATAAAATTTCAGAGCATAACCCGGCACTCAAAATTGCCCGTATGAGCCTAAATTTCAACTCAAACAATAGATTTGCTCAACTGAAGGAAACCTCTCTTGGAGGACCTTCTCATTCTCAAAATACGACCAACTCTCCTAAAGGGGGCCACTGTTCAAAATTCTGTCAAAAGAGTGCCTATGCCAAAAACAAGGTTTACAACTATTTTATCTGAAATCCCTGCATGATGACCATTGTAACTTCAAGGCCACTCCGGCAGGCAAATTTACACATCTTTATCCCAACTCGGAGCAGACCTATAAAAATCTGGTATCAAAATTGGATGAAAAACATATACAGCATTTCTTATTTCCGGACAAATCCGCGATGCCTCTCCGAGTCGTAATTAGAGGACTGGACTCCTCCACCGATAAAGACGAAATTCATGATGCTTTAACTGAAAAAGGCTACAAAGTTATAAAAGTAAACCAATTAACTAGCTTTAAAACTAAATAACCAATGCCTTTATTCCAAATCCATTTAGAGAATTGCCCCGAAAGTAAACAAATATTTGATCTCGACAACCTGTTATTCTATGCCATTCATGAGGAGGATTATTTCCGCCCCACACGTACTGTGCAGTGCTTTAATTGCCAGTACTTCCATCATGCCTCAGCAAATTGCCGAATGGTGGCTCGTTGCGCAAAATGCGCTGGCAGCCATGAAACCAGAGAATGCACTGGGGAAAAATAGTCGAAAATATCAAATGTTGACACTGCAACGATTCTCACACAGCGAGTTACAGGGGCTGCCCAAAATTCCCCAGTGCAACTACTAAACATCCTTCCACCTTTACTTCCAATCCTGTCAATCCAAATTTCTCTTTTGCCAGTGCTATTAATCCATCTAAATTACCTACCCCTCCTTTTGCTACCCAGAAACCCACCCTTCCCGCTTCAAATTTAAATTCTGACCCCCTTTCTGAATTAACTACTATTCTTAACGAAATTGCACAAGAATTTAGCGTATCCAACATTGCTGATCTAATTACCAAGTACAAAAATGTTCTGGCAGCTATATAAGAGGTTGTCCTGATCCTATATCCAAATTTCAGATACTCACTCAAGCTTTCTCGGCCTCATAATGGTTGCGCGTGGTTGTTTGTTCTGTGTCGCTTGGAATTGCAATGGCATTCAGGGTAAAATTTTAGAGCTTTGGGAATTTTCACAAGAGCATGTTCCTGATATTATTTTACTGCAAGAAACAAAATTCGACCTCGTATGACGCTTAAAATTCCAAATTATACTGTTATTAGAAATGACTTCATCAAACCTGTTAGTCCACTAACCATCCGACGCACTGTTATTTGTATAAAAAATAATCTAAATTTTCACCAGGTAACTAGTCCTATTCGGAACGTTGTCAATGCCACTGGTATTACTCTTATGGTCTTATGGTTCCAGGTCCCCCCCCCCTTTGGCTTTTTTCTCAGTTTATGTTCCTTGTAATGAGAGCGCAGTTAACATGTCATCTGATTTACATACTTACATTACTCAGATATGACGCGAACACCATTCTCCTTGTTGATTTTAGTGCCCACCATCCCTCATGGAATTGTTCTGTCTCGAACGCTTATGGTAAAGCTATTTATGACAACATTCTTCGCTTCGATTATGCGGACATCCTTTTTCCGGATACCCCTACCCACTACCAAGGCTTAAGTAGTAGCACTATTGATTTTGGTATTTTTAATGTATTTAATTTTGATAAAAATGTCTCATCCTTGGCTGAATTGAGTTCTGATCATAATCCAATTAAAATTCATATTCAAATTAGTCTCCCCCTGATCCCCCCCCCAAAAAAAAATTATTTCCCGTACAAATTGGACTCAATTCACTAACTTTATTAACGATATTCCACCACTCCACCCTCCACCCTTCCCATCAATAGCACTAATGACATTGATCTCCTGGTTAATACTATCACAAATGATATAAAGAGTGCTATTAACTATGCTACCACTTCCGAACCTGCTAACGAATTTTTTTAATTAGACCCGCACGTCCGCATTCTCACTACTAATAAAAATAGAGCCAGGAAAACTTGGCAACGTACGCATAGAATTCAAGATAAAATTATTCTGTCTAGAGCTCAGCAGGATCTTAAAGATTATCTTAACAAAAAACGCAATGACAGTTGGAGTGAATTCCTTGAATCCTTGTCTCCAGAGGATAACTCCATCTGGAAAGCGACCAGGAGATTTAAGAGCTCCTTTGAACCCATACCCCCTATCCTTATTCCAAATTCCAAATTCCCTTAACTATGCGTACACTAACGAAGAGAAGGCCAATGCCATTGCTATAAACCTCGAGACTCAACTCCAAAGGTAATCCTATTGATAGTGATGAAACTGAGAGAGAAGTCAATTCTATTGTTAGAAGATTCTTGACTAACCCCACTCCCCCCTCTGACTTTTTGGTAACCCACACTGATGTTATCCGCGAGATAAAAAAAACTTAAAAATAAAAAAGCCCCAGGCATTAATGGAATCACTAATGACGCCCTCAAGAATATACCATTCAGTTATATTCCAAAAATTACCCATCTGTTTAATAATATCTTTAAATTTAATTATTTCCCTTTCTATTGGAAAACTGCAGTAATTGCTCCGATACTAAAACCTGCCAAACCCCCTGATAGGGCTTCGAGTTATCGTCCAATCTCCCTTCTAAATGTTTTAAGTAAATTATTCGAAGCCTTTATTGCTCAACAGATTGATTCTCATATTGCAGAAAATAATATTATGATCCCAGAACAATTTGGGTTCTGCAATGGCCTTTCAGCCCCACATCAGGTCTACAGATTAGTTGAGCACATTACCACCGGCAATATTCGGAAACAATATACTGCTGCAGTTTTTCTTGACATTGAAAAGGCATTTGACAAAGTTTGGATTTTCAGCCTCATTTTTAAACTTATTAATTATAACTTTCCTCCTCCCCTTATTAAATTAATCCATAGTTACCTACTTGACAGGAACTTCCACGTGAAGGTGAAAGACACTCTTTCACGGAACTTCTTTGTCCATTTCGGCGTTCCACAAGGTTAAAAAATTAGCCCTAAACTTTTTAATCTTTATAATAATGACATTCCCCGTTACCCTCATACCTCATTGGCTATTTTTGCAGACGATACCTGTATTTTCTCTTCGAGCGTCAACAGGAGTTATGCTATTTCGGCAATTTCCCGTCACCTCAAAGTTTTAGTTAAATGGTTTTATAAATGGAGAATAGCGTTTAATACCACCAAAACTGAAGCTATTCTATTTTCACGTGGAAGAATTGCTATGAATCCGGAGTATAGAGACAAATACCAAATTAGCCTCGGAGCCACTCCCCCCTACCATGGTCAAATCACTGTAAATACCTTGGTGTTATTTTAGACACATCGCTCACTTTTCAACAACACATCCTCACCACGCGTAATAAATTCTGTGCTGTTAAAAGTAAATTACTTCCCCTATTAGCTCGGAATAGTAAATTAAACTTTAAAAACAAATTGCTCTTGTACACTTCCTACTTACGACCCATTCTCACTTATGCTTGTATGGTATGGTCATATGCTGCCAAATCGCATATCACGTTACTCATTAGGGCTCAAAATGCAACTATTCGGCAAATTCTTGATATGCCTTGGTACGTTAGAAATTTTCACATTTATAAAGAAATTGAAACTCCTAGACTTAATGACTTCATTCAATATTTAAATATACAATTTCATTTGGCTCTATAATCATTAGATAACTCTGCTTTGAACACACTTGCAACATATGACCATAACGATCCTCTTAATAGACGCAGACCCAAAGCGGGCCTTAGTCTTAACTCCCACCTTTAACCTTTTTTATGTTAGCTCTTTTCTCTTTTCTCTTTTCAGTCGTCTTCGGGCATTGACTTCTCTTCAGAGATTATATCCTGTCCTTGTTTTTGTGTTGTCCTGTATTGTTTAAAATATATATATATATAATTAAAATATTTTAAAATTATGTTTTAAAATACCAAAAAAAAAAAAAATTAAAAAATCTTGCTCCTTAAAAATTCAAAAATATTCTTACTATACCTAAACTTTCTTCTTATCGTGTAATAATGCTGTACTTAACCTTCCTACTTTTTTATATTGTTTTTCCTTTTTCCATAAGCTCTAAAATTCCTTTGTTACTGTTTTTTATTCATGGTATGTATCCCCCCCCCCACACTCTCTCCATTGCAGTAAAATTGTTTTTCGGGACTCTCAATCCGTTAGCTTCTACCTTTAGGTAATGGAGGATGCGTGACGTTGTCACAGATGCCTCCCATCCATTCCATCCTAACAACATTAGCAATTAAATATAACCAAAAATGCAATTCATAATTACTGGTGGGAAATTAAATAAAAAACCCGGAACGCAAATACTCCTTGACTCTTATAGATAGAGGAAAAACTTTCGCCTTTTTTGTCACCACTAATTTTATTCAAAAATACTTGTGATATTTTCATAGTAACGGGTGTCGATGAAATAGCATTGAGATTATTGTACATAAATAGTGGTAGCAATAAATGAAGGAAATTTCTCATCTCAAATAGCGTGCTGGAAAAGGGGTGGAAAGTACGCCCCTGCCGTACTTTACCTCTGTAATAACCTCTGCTTTTTTTTTTTTTTTTTTTTTTTTTTTTACGCTGCTATTAACTTTTCTTCTTTTAATATTTAATACCTATAACTTCAATTATAGTTACAATTTTATGCTGTGTAAAATATAAAAATCTCAGTTGTATTTATTCATAATTATATCTACCAATACTTGGCTTTATATAAAAAATGAGATAGAACAACTACTAATTTTATTGATCGCGCTCCTCGCCCTTTTTTCAGATCATTTTCCAGAATAGAAAATTTCTGCCCTTTTTTTTTCCCCCCTCCTACAAGATTATTTTCATACAGAAATCCTTATCGCATATTTATAGCAATCTGTGGTGATAAAATAGGTTAGATATTATTGCGGAAAAATAGCGAAAAATGTGGTCGCATAGGCCATAATGATAAAGAATTTTTCTTTGTGTCCCTGTAAAAAAACTGTCAGTACTAAATTCACCAAAATCTATACAGCTCGTGCAACTGTGACCTAAAACAAGTGCATACATTTTTTGCACAGTTCAATAAGGCGTTTAAACGCTATCACATTTTTAAAAATTTGATTCCATAGGCCCTAATGATAAAGATATTTTCTTGGTGTCCCTGTAAAGAAACTATAAGTGCTAGATTCACCAAAATCAATAGGGTTCGTGCTACGGTGACTTACAATATACGTGCCAACTTTCAGCTCATTCGAGCAAAGCGTTTAGACGCTAGCATGTTCACTCACACACATACACACATACGTACACACACATACACGCATACATACACACACACATACATACATCATCGTAAAAATAATGAAACAGACTCAGGGGACCTCAAAACGTATAGAAACATCAAAACCTCAAATTCGGATTTTTGACATGATTACTATATTTTCCTCACTATAGTGTTCGGAAAGTAAAAAAGGGTGCGCATCAAGTTTCAGTAAAAATGTGAGTGTGTTTTTTAAGACGATAACAGCAAGGATTGTAGAATGAAGGAGAAAATAACAGTTTAGGGCTTTATGTTAATTGAATTGATGCACAAGTAAGTTTCAGTACGCAATGATAATGCATTTCCATGCATTCCGGGCCCACCAGCGGCCAAGCGGTTCTGCGCTCAAAGCTGGTAAACGTGCGATGCTGGTCCCGCTCATCGGCCAAGCCGTTCGGAGTTTTCCGTGGTTTTCTCCGAAACTTGCGTAAATAGGGACTTGGACCCCTTAGAAAGCCCCCCCCCCCTACAGAGGGCAATTTCCCTCAGGTCTAGAACCCTAGAGTAGTCAATCGGTCTCACTCACAAATCCAAATCTAAATCCATGCATTCCGCCTAATACAAGTTTCGTACAGTCCTTATTTTTCAGTACCAGAAACATTCTATAGCTATTTTTGTCTCAAAATGAGGTTGAATCTTTAAATAAAATTTTATTGTATAAAAATTGTGGTGAACGAGTCCTTACAAACGGGCAGGTCCGTATGAACTATGTACTAGGTAAATATTCATTGAAATAAAAATTATGTATGAGCTCAGTTTTCGTACTTTTCCCTACAAATTAAGCCATGCTATAAAGTTACTCAAGTTGCAGACTAACAGAGAAGAATTATAATTGTTATTATAAGTCAAAAACTCTTCAAATATATTTAACTAGTAAACTTTTAGTTTTCATTCCCTGAAAATAATTCTGGGAAGAGAAATTTCTGCACTTTTTGCTGCCATAATTTTTATACAGAAATCGTTACTGTATTTTTACCGCGATGTGTAATGATTTAAACAGGTAATGGTTATTGTATAATAATTTTGCAAGCAAAAATAACGAACATTTGTCATCCTTGATATTTAATTCTTTACACTTAACGAATTTTCTTTTTTGAGAAGTAAGCCCCGCCCTGTGGCATGTGTCTAAAACTTCACTATGATTTAGTAAAGAACTTTAACCCCTTAACGGTCGCATATTTTTCAAAGACACGCCCATAAAGTGCACATTTTTATCTAATAAAAAAAAATAGATTGAAAATAAATATATGAATAATACATAAATTTATTCTGTACATATTTTCAAATACATTATATATAGTTTGGTACTGGCTGGTGCTTTCATATACCCTAAAATGTTAAAGGAAAAATACACGTGGGGCGTGGTCACAGCCCGTGAATATCACGGGAGCGAGAAGGAAGGGGTTAAGAATTCGTGTTAAAAAAATTTTATTTTTACCACTGCAAGGAAGTGTGGGAGGCACCTGTGACAGCGTCACGCATGCTCCATTACCTAAAGGTTCAGCTTAACGGATTGTGAGTCCCGAAAATCAATTATACTGCAATGGAGAGAGGGGGGGGGGATACATACCTTACAAAATAAAAAACAGTAACAAAGGAATTTTAACTAGCGTCTAAGGATGCAATGTGGTAGCCACGGAG